>JAODAL010014544.1:0-87075 GCA_025379985.1 Phyllomedusa bahiana | reverse complement strand
CTCCCAACGGATGGGGGTGGGGGGGGTTTCCTCTTATAAGGTAGGGGGAGGAGGGGGTCCTCTCTCACCTCCCCCAGGGGGGTGGAGGGGCCTTCTCCCTCCCGGCATGGGGGTGGAGGGGGTCCTTTCAACCCAAAACCGGTAGGGGGGGTGGGGGGGTCCTTTCACTACACGGCCATGGGGGGTAGAGGGGGTCCTCTTCCCCCCCACAGTGGGGGAGGAGGGGGGCCCCCCACGTTAGGCTGTTTGGGAGAAGGGGGCCAACTGTGGGGGCTGTTATAGGGGGGAGAGAGGAGGGAGTGTTGTTGCTGTGCTTTTGAGTGGTGAAGGGGAGCCCCTGTGCTGCTGGGTTGGAAAAGGTCGCCCCCTTGTAGGGTGTGTGCTGTGGATGCGTGAGGGAGTCTGTAGGGAGGGGGCCGCGTTTGTGGGCCGGCAGCGGCCGCCCGCATATTGCGGTGCTGCAGGGCTGTAGGGAGGGGGCCGCGTCCCCCACGGGCGCTGTCTTAATTGTAAAATTTTTATTTAAAACCATGCTGAGCCGCCCCCGCTGCCCCGGGAGCCGGGCCCCCTCCCCCTGTGCCCACGCGCTGGTGACTGCCCCGGCGGGGGGATGCAAAACAATTTAAATTTTTATGAGGCCCCCCCGAGGGGGGGCCTCACGGATATGTTGTTTACTACCAGAGGGAAAGGGCCCGGGGCGACAGGGCGGCTCGGATGATGTAAGTACATTTTACAAATTAAGGGCGGAGCGCGCTGTGGGGGGAGGGGGCGGGGCCCCCTCCTACACCCCCGCACAGCAATATGTCGGGTGGGCCCGCTGCGGGGCCCCTACAGAGAGGCGGCGCTCGGCTGCGCTTTGTCTTTGTGTAGTATGTAAAAGGGGGGCCCTGTTGAAGGGGGGCCCCTTATTTTGGGCCCCATAAGGTGAGGGGGTACCCTGTATGGCGGCCCCTCCCCAATGTGACTTCACTGTCACTGGTCTGTAGACTGTTATTCCCCCTTTGTGACCAATAGTGGTGACCCCAGTGTACACGGTCTGCAGACTTTTTTTAATACCCCATATGGACCATATATGGTAGTATCAGTGTAAAACAGGTTGCAGATGTTTTTACCACCATACAGTGCCATTTAGTGGTAGCGCAGTGTACACAGGCTCTGAGATGTATATCCACCTACAGTGCCCATTAGTGGTAAAAACCCAGTGTACACGGGCTCTGCAAAATTTTAAATTCACCATACTGTGCCTTTTAGTGGTAGACATAGGTTTAACAGGCGGGGGGGCGTGTTATTCCCCCCCTATAGTGCCTTTAAAATGAGGGACACCGTGAAAACCAAGGCTCTGCAGATTTTATTCCCTCCTTTTTCAGGACCCAAAAAAAATGGTAACACAGGGTTACACAGGCTCTGCAGACTGTATATTACCCCTCAGGCCCTTTTATGTGGTGGACACCTTTTTCAAAACCCTTGGCGTTTTTTCCCCCAAACGTGCCTATGTGGTAGATATAGTTGTTGTGATCTGAGACATAAAAGTGGTTACCTGCAGTTAATTTAGTGACTCCGGAGACATCATTTTGTCGGTCGTTCATTTCCCTTTTCTTCCCCACCCGGTTCAACCTTCTGCAATTTCCCCGGCCACCCCTCGTCCCTGCAATTTAGACACAAAATCTTAGAATCCTAAATTTTCCCGCAACTCCTTATTATAGGTATAAAAGCCCCTCAGTTAGGTAGGTGAAAAGGCCCCCTGATGGAAAGTAATGGTCCTGCGTTAAAAGGTTTTATTTGTCCCTCAATTAGGCAGGTTTAATAGGTCCCCACCAGTTAGGCAGGTATATAGAAAAATTAAAACACAAAATTTTTGGTTCAGACCCAAAAAACTTTAAATGGGGTGAGCTGTGACGGCTGTAATTTTGATACAATAACATAACAGCAGCACACAAAAAAGAATAGTTGAAAAAAAATTTTCCCCTTTAAAAAAAGAAAAGTTTTATGGGTTCTTTGTTCAATTTTGGCAAAATTGGGCTTGCCCACTTGACTTTCAAGGGATAATGCGGGGGGGTCCTACATTTGCGCAAAAGTGTAAACCCAAAAACTCAAAAAAAATTTTTTTTTTTTAAGCAAAAGTTTTTTAAGTATTTTTTTTTTTGTGTACTGTTTTATTGTTATTGGTATATAGATATATGTCTTTGTCAGGAGGTATGATTTTATATATATAATTTATTATAAAATTATATTATATATAAAAAATTATATATATATATATATGTGGTGTGGTGTTATTTTCTTCTCAGTCAGGAGGTATATAGTTTGCCCCCTTAGACAGGCAGGATTAAATATGGGGCCCCTCAGGAGGTTATAGTTTTGGGTCACTCTGGGAGGCTTAAAAGGGGGAAAAAAGGCAGGTATATGTTTGAGTCACTCTCAGGCAGGATAAAAGGACAATCAGGAGGTTATAAATTTAGGGGAACAGGCGGTATATTAGGGGACAAAGGGCAGGTATTTAGGGGCACTTGGAGGTATACGTAAGGCATCAGGCGGTATAAGCAAAAGGCCCCCTTCAGGCAGGCATATAGTTGGGGGAAAAATCTGGGGAATTTTGGGGGCACACTAAAAAAAATTTAGGGGGCACTCGGGCTTTATAGGGGAACTCGGACTAGGGGGCATCGGTTTTTTTTTTTGGGGGGGCCCTAGGAAAATTAAGGGGGCACTCGGGCATTTAGGGGGGGACTAGGAAAAATAAGGGGCACTAGGCATATAGGGGCAACTCAGGACTAGGGGGCACTCAGGTTTTTTTGGGGGGGAATTTGGACTTTAAGGGGGCCCCCGGGGCATTTAGGGGGGAACTCGGGGCCCAAAAGGGGGCACTGGGGTTATAGGGGGGAAAATCAGGCCCCAAAAGGGGGGCACTCGGTATATAGGGGGCATGGGCTTTAGGGGGGCACTCGGGGCATATAGGGGGGCATCAGGTATGGGGGAGGGCATTGGGGTTTTTATGGGGGGGCACTGGGTAATAGGGGGCATCGGGCCCTTAAAAGGGGGCATAGGATTAGGGGGGATCGGCTTATGGGGGGCCCATAGGTTTTAAAGGGGGGCACTAGGTATTTTTGGGGGGCATCGGGGTATTTAGGGAAACTCAGGGTTTTAGGGGGGCCTAAAGGTTTTATAGGGGGCATTTCTCAGGCGCGGTAAAAAAAAACATTAAACCCCACCTGTTCCCCGGCCCCCGGGGCCCTTTCGGGCCCAGGGCCGCGGGGGGGAAAACCCCTTGGCAGCCTTTGGGGCACGGCCTATGACCCCTGTGCCCCCGGGGGAAAAGGCAGCTTTGCGATGACACCCATTTCATCGCGCGTTTGCAGCTGGGGCTGCAGGGGCCCGGGCGGGTTTACCCGTATGAGGACCGGGGGGCCCCGAAAGTGTCGCCCGTGGGCTTAGCGGAGGACCCAGCGATCCCCCGTGGGCCTGTCTGCGGGCAGGGAGTGCTTGCCCCCTGTTTTGCAGAAGCCCGCAGCTGTTTTTGTGCGTTTCGGGGCCCCCGGCAGGGGGCCCGGGGCCCCCGGGGGTTGGGGCCCCCTGACTTTTTGCCCTTAGGGACGGGCCGTGGTGGGCCCAATCGTGCCCCGGGCCCTTTGGAATTGGGAGTTGGGTAGTAGTTTTTGATAGATAGTTTAGATAGATAGAAGTTTGATAGATGATAGATATGGGAGATTTGATAGAATTAGATTGTTTAGATTGAGATGGGATAGTTTTGGGGGAAAAGAGAATATGGGATTTAGATGGGAAAGTAGTTTAAAAATAGGGGGTTTGATGATCGATGATAAAATATGGGGTTAGATGGGTTTAGTTTAGATAGTATGTTTGGATATGGGTTAGTTTGATGATAGATAGAAAAGAGTTAGTTTAAAAAACAGATAGAAGTTTAAAATAGAAAGCCATAAAAATATGACAAAAAGGCGACAGACGTTTAGTAGATAGTGTAGAAGATAGAAAAGATAGATAGATAAAATGGGATATGGAGAGTTTAAAATTAGTAGATAGTTTGTTTAGATAGTTAGTTGATAGATATGAAGATAAATAAAATATGGGATAGAAGAGGATATGGGAGATGATATGGGGATAGATAGATATGGGATAGATAGATGAAAGATAGATTTAGATAGATAGATTGAAAAGATAGGTAGTAGATAGATAGATTTTTATGGGTAGATAGATAGTTTGATTGAGATAGTTTAAACAGTAATGGGATTAATAGATGCCATATAAATATGGGAAGCCCCAGACAGGGACAGACAGACGATAGTTTGATAGTTTGATGTAGATAGATAGATTGATAGATAGATAGATAGATAGATAGATAGATAGATAGATAGATATTGTAGATATCCCTGTGGAGGATAGTGGTGGACCCGGCGCACTCAGCAAAAAATCAGATTTTTTGCTGAGTGCGCCGGGTCCACCACTATCCTCCACAGGGATATCTACAGTACCACTTGCCAGGTTCATCACAGGACCTGGATATTTTTCGGACCAAGGCAGCCGTGCAGAGGGCGACGGAAAAAACAGCCCTTCAAATGTATCTGTGTTGTGCCTCTCCTTTGCACAACCCCATATGGTGAGCCTTTACTTGCTATTTTATATTTTTCTTTGGTTTTAAAATTTTCCCCTTCGCCCCGCTTTTTTTTTTTTTTTTTTTTTTTTTTTTTTTTTTTTTTTTTTTTTTTTTTTTTTTTGGGGGGGGGGGGGGGGGGGGGGGGGGGGGGGGGGGGGGGGGGGGGGGGGGGGGTTCGCCTATACTGTATTTAATTTTCTGCTAGTTATAGATTTTTGATAGATAGATAGATAGGTATGAGATAGATAGATAGATAAATAGATAGATAGATAGATAGATAGATATGGGAGATAGATATGAGATAGATAGATATGGGAGATAGATATGAGATAGATAGATATGGGAGATAGATAGATAGATAGATAGATAGATAGATAGATAGATAGATAGATAGATAGATAGATAAATAGATAGATATGGGAGATCGATATGAGATAGATAGATATGGGATAGATAGATAGATAGATAGATAGATAATAAAAATCAATATAAACCTTTCCAGCACAGATTACAGATAAGAGCACCTGACAGATCAGTTATGTTCTGTAAATACCAGATGGACTCCCTATATCTTATCACTCAGTTGCTACAGAAGAGGTTTTCATAGTAACAATGAATCATGCTGGAATTCTTTTGTAGGTGTACACCGACTTATCTCTATTAAGTTTATAAAATATTGATTGAAGGGGTTCTAAGCTTTAAACAACCTTGTTTGGTTATAAGGGTTTTTCATATGGGGAAATGAATGTGCAGTTCCAGGTCCTCTAGAGAGACATCCTCTTTGTAGCTGTGCCCCTTCCTAGGTGGGGACCCTGGGAGCTAATAAATCCAAATTCCCTAATCGAGTATTTACATTTTTTTGTGTGTTTGCTTCTTGGTGATGGTTTCCTACGACTCTCCAGTTACCAACCTACCATGGAGATGGGTAATGCGGGCTCCAGGGCACAGGAAAGTTACTTTTCTGATGCTACCAGAGCCCCAGATGAAGCCCAATATCGACTGCTTCAATAGAAGGTTCATGAGCTGAGATATGTGGAGCTGTTTGAGCTTTAGCTCTCCCTGTGTTACCTGTAATATGACATGTATGAACAGAGCTGCGATGTTGGTTTGCAGCGATTTGAGCCAAACAGGCTACCGTAACCCTGTTCTTATAGATGTATGAAGCGTAATAAGACCTGGTGCAATCTGCGCTAGATGGTTTTGAATGCCCCAAAGATGTGGAGACGTGTTACACTAGAGTCGTACAATGCACCAAAAATGCGCCAAAGTTTGGCGTGAAACTATCCTACAAATCCATACCAGTTTTAAAGTGACAAGACCGGGACTGCTTTTGGCATAGAACGGGACACACATATAAAGTGACTGTTGGATCGTACACCATTAAAACCAGAGGCAGAACTATTTATTCTCTAGCTCTACATACAGGTGCTTTGTCATTTGTATTTTTAATGTTGAATAAAAATAAATTGGTTTGTATTATTAATTTTAAAGCATTAAAGGGGTTTTATCGTTTCATCATTTGGCAGCCGTTTATACTGGATGCTGAGCAGAGCTTCTGAAATGGAGGGGCGTGAGAATTCATATTGTGTGAGGTGGGAGAGGAGAGAGGTTCTCAGCTGTCGGAGACTAAGGAATCATTGGAAGTGAAAAGCTAAGTGTAACTACATAGTGTAAATCTACGTTTCTCACTCTCTCTCCATACTTTGTAACTAGAATGGGCATTTGACATTCAGGACTCTGGGAGAGATGGGTGATTTCTCTCTCTCTCTCTCTCTCTCACTCTCTCTCTTTCGCTCTCTCTTTCACTCAGTGATATATCCTGCAGATTATTACACCTCTGACCTCTACAGATCTGCAGAACAAAACGATACAATTTATCTTCTTGTGTTTACATGGGACTGCACACTATCTCTCTCTCTGGTGCAGGACCTCTGATTGCTGTCAGTGAAAAGAGCAAACCCCATACGCATACGTCGCAACTACCACTGATTGCTGTCAGTGAAAAGAAAAAACCCGCATGCATACGTCGCAACTAATCTCTCTCTCTCAGGACTTACAAACTTAGATTTTTGGTCCCCTCCTTTTCAACTATGATCTTTGAAACGAGAAAACCCCTTTAATACACACAAATACCTTTGTAGTTTTCAAGGCCAGCTTACCCTTGTTTTCTTCTCTGCTTGACCCTGTCAAAGGCGGACGATTTGCCCCGGAAAGGACGGCCCCACTTATCGGCGGCTCACCCTATTAAATTCCTAAATTATCCGTAATTCAGGCCTTACCAATAGACAGTAATCCACCAATAAACAATAATTGGATGTCAATACTCTATCACGATTTGATACTTAATATATAGAAACATTAACTGATTTCAATGCACAAACATCTAAACAAAAGTTAGGAATAAGTCAGGTTTGACCTGGTTTAATGCGTCATTCCTTGTTTCCAGACCTGATGCATTTCCTCCTCACGAATTTAAAGAGTGTTCATCATGGGGTTTGGTCAAGGTCCATTACAGTTAGACATACTCACAATGCTGCAGATAAGTACTCCAAGATATACAGATAGATAAAGAGCATCTTTAAAGTAGTTTTTGAGTAGGGTTTCTGCTTTCTGCAGTTATTTAGATATTTTATACCATTTTGCATGTGTCTATAGTAGTTTTACTGCAAAAGTACAAAATAGGTGGGTGGATCCAGCTCTCCCAACAAGTAGATGGGAGGAAAAAAGTAAAAATTTAAACATATATTGATAGAAAATTAAAATATTGCGCTAAAAAGGCGCATAGTCCCACTCAGAGGAGCCGACGCCTTTCGGACAGTGTGTCCTTAGTTATGGTTTTTACTGTTACATGTGAATTTTCTTTAGTGGTATCCTTTACAACCTTTAAGTAGAGCGGGTCAAAATTGTGCGGCCGCAGGAAACCACAAGGCATGGGAGGTGTCCACTTACCTGTAACTTGCATCCAGTTGCTATCTTGCATTTTATAGATATTGTTATCCCTGTTGACTCCCCAGACACCGGCCGGACCGACCGACACATGGATCAGGGCTCCGGGCACTTGACTCCAGGAATTACCCACCAAGCGGTAGATGTCGTCATCATCATTCACACCATTAACCTGACCGGTGCCTGCATCTATATGCTTCAGCTTCCCAGGTACCGTAGTGCACAACAGCTCTGGGGAGAAAAGCAATGGAAGTGACCGACATGAAGAACATAACAGTAAAACTAAACCTAAGGTAAAACCTACAAGAAATAGAAAAGCATAAAGAGCCGTTCCATGGTGCAGCCTTCTTATGGGAGTGCACAAGCATTGACTATGTTCAGAGGTTACCTGCAGCCGCTCCTGTGCACAGCACCATTAGTCCGAGGATCTGCACCCTGATCATGATGACTCCTTGATGTGACGGCCGTCAGGTTCTGCCCCATTTATAACCTGCCTGAGCTCCTCCTCATGTGATGTAAGGCTTCATAGCAGGGACTAGGAAGGATGTTCTGCAGTTTGTTATACAGGATTCTGCTGTATTTCTGTGCTGGAGCGTATGGACTAATTGCATAAAATAGAAATTGCCCTCATTCTTGCTTTAAAGGGAACCTGTCACCTTGTACCTGCTATGTGATTTACTGGCAGCATGTTCCAGAGCATGACCCTGAGCAACGCCTATCCCCTGCTGGCCAATACTCCAACCCCCGCCTATCACCCAAAGAAGACACTGAGACGATGATTTGATGAATTGGCCACAGCAGCCAGTTTATGAACAAATCAACAACATACAAAAATGTACATAATCCTGTCCAAATGAGTATAACTTCCGGCCTAAGCCACACCACGAAGAGAACCAATTGGGGCTGAGGTCCTTGGAGTTACGATGTCCCAAGAAAATAGGGTCTGGTGAGAAGTTAACACTGCTCATCTCCATATATTACCCCCAGCCATCACCCCCGGCTTCAGGGCACCAAAAGCCACCTCAGGTGGCTAACCATCCTTCACCAGCTCCCAAGGACCATGCCCTGTGGAGCCCCCACCTTCGCCAGACCGATCCATCCAAACTGGGAGCCAAGCCGAACCTGACTCCCCCACTCCTTTCCATCGACTCCAAGGACCCCATCCCGCCCCCGCCACTGTGACAACCGAAACAAAACAGAAAATCAACCATCCTACCAATCGTTCCACCGAACCTCAATGACCCCCAGAACCCCAAACAAGGGAGGGAGGGTGGTTCTCGTTGCTGCCAACCGCGCGACTGTTCCCACGTGGCATGGGGCGTGGCTTTATATGCCCCTTCCCCCGCATGCCGCCCATTCCCTTCCTCCTGTCCTGATCTTTACGCAGGGTCATGAGGGGCCTCCCACTAGGGTTGCGCCTCTTATGTCCGGCCCCGGCCTGGAGAAGCTGAGCAGATTGATATATAGTTTTATAGGTAAAGATTCAGTAGAGCTAATGTATTTGTCACGAGTTGCGCCACAGCCCGCAGGTCAGACTGCGGGGGTACTCGTACCCCCATTGGTCCCCATGCGCCGGGAGCAAGTGGCGCACGCTCTCTCCTGGGCGCATCCGCTTACCTGACCGCGCTCCTGCTTCCTCGCATCCGCCTGCTGCCGGGTGCGTGCGTCCCCGCTCCTTAAGGAGCGCGCCGGTTCTCTTAGATTTAAAGGGCCAGCACATCGGTAATTGGTTGATTGCCGGCCGCTGACCCTATATAATAAATCCACCTCCGGCATGGCCCTGCCGAATCCATAGCGCCTGTACCTATGAGAGGAAGCCTTCCTGAAGTCCGGTTTGCCTTTTCCTGTGTACCAGTCCCATTCGCTCTCGTCCTTCGACCACGAATCTTCGCTGCCTGCCCTGACCTTCTGGCTCGACCCCGACTACGAGTTTGCCTGCCATTCTGTACCGCCTTGCACCTCGGCCGCCTCCGCAAGCTAGTCACGTCAGGGGTAGCGACCTGGTGGAATCCCGCCGCAGCAAGTCCATCCCGCTATGCGGTGGGGTCTGGTGAACACCGGGACCCACTTAGACTCCGCTCCCTGGTGTGGCCCATACCTTCGCTTGCAGTGGTTCAGTGGATCCACTATTCCAAGCCGTTACAGTATTCATTTAAGGTCTTGCTTATTCCTTTGTTAAGGAGTCCAGTGGGCGGTGTTATTAGTGATTGACAGCCGCCCATGTATCTATGTGCATACAGAGATGACCGTCAATCACTGATAACCCTGCCCTCTGGACTCCTTAACCCAGACTAAGCAAGGATATATATATAAAAAACATACAAGTTCTACTGAATCTTTCCCCATAGAACTATATATCAATCTGCTCAGCTCCTCCTGCTCTATAACATGCAGATCAGGCCGTGAACATGAAAAATTTATTTTTTTCCAACAATCTGCAATTTTAGCTGAAAATGTTTAATTTTTACAAGGAATCCTGTAAAATAAAGCATCCCAAAATTTGTTTAGCAATTTCTTTCAAGTTCGGCAATACCCTACATGTGGGCGAAAACTGCTGTTTTGGCGCATGGCAGGGGGTACAAGGGAGGGGGCGCTATTTGGCTTATGGAACACAGATTTTGGTGGGTGCCATGCTGCATTTGCAAAGCCACAAAGGTACCAGAACAGATGAAACCTTCAGAAGTCGCTACATTTTGGATTCAACACCCATTAGGGATATCATCTAGAGGTGTATTGTGCATTTTGAGAACAGGTGTTCCGTATTTTTTTTAGTATTGGGCCATGAAAATGGGGGGAAAATATGCAGTTCTGCCATTGTTTTTTTGGGCTTCAATTTTACAGAGTTCGCCGTACGGGATAAATGACAGGATAACTTTACTATGTGGCTCGGTACAATTACAAGAAAATAAATTTTATTTCGTTTTTTATGTTTTATTACTTTTACACAATAGAAATGCGTTTTTATGCCGTCATAAAGCCATAGCTTTTTTATTTTTTTGTACGTGGAGCTTATTAAGGGCTTGTTTTTTGCGGGATGAGTTGACGTTTTCATTGGTGCCATTATGGGGTGCATATGACACTTTGATTAAGGTTTTTTGTGGTGTTTTGAACAAAATATAGCAATCCTGACAGTGTTTTTTTTTTTTTTTACAGCAGTCACCGTGCGGCATAAATGACCTGTTTTAATGCTTTTACATAATAAAAACACTTTCATTCAAAAAGGAAAACACGTTTTTGCATTGCCACAGTCTGAGAGCCATAACTTTTTTTATTTTTCCGTGTACAGAGCTGTATAGGGGCTTGTTTCTTGTGGGATGAGTTTACGTTTTTATTGGTATTGTTTTTGGAAGGACAAAGCTTTTTGATCGGTTTTAAATCCGATTTTTGGAAGGCAGGGTGAAGAAAATACCTCAATCCTAGTAGTGTTTTTTTTTATTTTACACCCTTCTGCCTACAAGACGTCAGAAGGGTGTCCCCATGTAGGGGGCGTGATGATATGAGTGTGCTTGTGGGTGGTTAGAGACATGGCCTCATGTGGTCTCATCTTTGGACATGGCTAGAGGCATGGCCTGGAGTCATATATTTGAGCAGGGCCCACTGCAATGCTATGTCCGGGGGGCCCATAATGCTGTTAAAGGGGTTTTGCCACGAAGTAAAATTGATGTGGGAAGTTTGAAAATTAAATAATAAAAATTTTCCCCTTTCATCATTATTAAAAACTCTGCACCGTTTTTGTCTTAGCTGCTCCTATAGTGATCCATTGTTTACAGCTCGTCTCCAGGGGATACGACCAGGGCTGAGAGCTCCTCAGTCCTGGTCGCACATGCTCAGACATCACCTCTCCTCTCATGCAGCTACGGAGTTTTCAAACCACAGGTACTTTCATTCTATTCCCGTCCTCTGTACTCCTTAGTCAAATAGTGCAAATAATTAAAAAAAGAAACCTCAATGAGGTCTGTGCATTGATAAAGAGAAAAAAAAATACACAGGTTTGATTCCTGCAGGGATTTGAAACTAGGACCCTTGTGCCTGGAGGCAAAAACTTTACCTCTCAGCTACTTACAATGCTTCATATCAATAGACCTTTCTTTGACTACATAGAGGTCAGGCCTGGTGATGTCATCCTGCTGGGTCACATGATATGCAATTCAAACAAACCCCTTTAAGATGACCCTACTTTAAGGTTGTATAGCGCAGAGCTTTCTTCCTTGGAGGGTGGCTAGCGTGCCTGGGTAGGGCTGTCAGAGCTGTGTCCTCCTCAGTGAGTTTCTGAACAGAGCGACATGGAGGTCTACACCTCAGCTCCAAATCCAAGATGGCGCCCGCTCCCATTGCTGGCACCGTTCTCCGGGGAAAGTGGAGATCTGGTCCCACTGTGCCCAGAACTTCTCCATCTCTGTTCTCTTTGCTGAAGTTCTCAGAAGTCACATAAAATGACCTGAGGGCCTTGAGTTTGACATGTGTGCTCTTGAGCTTAGAATAGAGGTATAAAGCTTTCAGATTTTTTTTCAAGCATTCAATGAACCATCAAGTTAGAATTCTTTTTCTCTATCACACCTCAGTGATTTTACCTAAGTCAATATATTTGGTTAACATAGACGACCAAACCCCTCGACTCTTATTGTGATGGTGTGTAAACTACAGGTGGATACAGTCAGTGTGAAAAATGATCGATAAGGATCAAAACCAGTTAAAGTTACATATTTACAGAGTTTGTGAGGCTGAAAAAAGACGTCCATCCGGTGCTGCCTATAACTTTACAATTTTAAGGTGAAAAATTCATTCCCAACTCCAATCTGATCAGAATAATTCCCTCAATCAATGACCCTTCTCCAGAATCCGAGTCACTATAATTAATAGATGCAAAAACAGTAAGAGCATAAATCCATAAAGCATCAAAACACATAGGACGACCTGTACGATCGGGTTTTTCACCCTTTTTCTGGCGTCACATGCGCCTAAGTGAGCGGCTACGATGTCTAAGGCTATGTTCACACGGCTTAAAACGGGACGTATTTCAGTCCGTAATTACGCGCCGTAGTGCTGGAATACGTCCCATTCATTACGGTAATCCACAGTTCTCATAGAGAACTATGGATTACGTTTCCTCTCCCTGCTCGGCAAATCCACCGCGGGGGGAGATAAGTGATATGTGAATTACAAGCGGCGTATACGCGCCGCTGGCAATTCAAGTCTATGGGCCGGCGAGGTGCCGGCCACACGGCGTAATTGCGGGGCGTAATTACTCCCCACAAATAAGCCGTGTGAACATAGCCTAATGCACCTAATGAATGTGTTCAGCTCATTGTACGTAAGAATCAACACTTTCTAACGCGTCTAACATGAGGGGTGTTCTGGGGGCGTCGCATCACACTCGTAATATTAGACGCATATATGAATGTGGTTCGGCAAAATTAGGCGCATTACTGCTCGGACAGGCAGACCTATTGCAATGTGATCTGAGCCTGAGGAGTCGAAGTAGAGATATAATTATTTAAATTTAATTTAAAAAATTATCATCTAAAAATAATATAAAGCAAAAGAGTTCAATGCATCTCACCCCTTGCTCCTGACGTGCAGTCTTTCCCACATTGGAGACACAGCTTGTGGTGTAATCAGCCTGATCTTTGCATCCGCCCGGCTAGCCGCCAGTCCTAGGCTATCACATGCAGTCAGATAGAATACCTCCAAACAAGGTCACAATGCCAGCGGATACGATCCTCAAAAACGGCTTTTATTCCATATAATAACGAGTTTACAGGATAGTGCGGTAGACCCTGTACTGGGCCCTTGATCACAGGACCAGTTTGAGGGTCCGAAATCGCGTTAGCATATTTTTTTATACCGCACTATCCTGTAAACTCGTTATTATATGGAGTAAAAGCCGTTTTTGAGGATCGTATCCGCTGGCATTGTGACCTTGTTTGGAGGTTTCTTTCAGACTGCATAAAAATAATATAAAAATATATAATATCCCAAAATATAGAAATATCTCCTATAAAATGTATTGAAAATTAATAGAATCTAAAACTAATTTTACATTAAAATTCCCCGAGGATGTTGTTCAGATTTTTATATTTAAAATTTTTATTACATTAAATTTGAAATGTATCTTTGCTGCTCTCACCCTTTATTCTACAGACAGCAAGAGCCGGCACAGCACAGGTATTGCTGGGATCTGTGGTCCACCAAGCAAAATCAGTCCCATAGTTTCTATTCACTGACATGCTATCCTAATGACTTCTCTTATTTCCAGCTTGTCTATGGCCTTTATACAAGTTTGGGGCATTACTAATGCGCCTAAGTTCCGTAATGCGCCAAACACACAGGCGAGGAGCGGGGAACTTTAGACGCCATTTATGAGCACAAAAAACACTTTCATACATTCAGGCGCATCATACACTGAAAAATAGATGAGAAAATGAATTTTGATGCACCTAGTTTCATAAATGTCTCCTTTAAAGGGGTTCTACCATGATAGACAGTGATGGCGTATCGCTAGGAAGTGTATCATTGTCTGATAGGTGCCGTTCCCACCTTTGGGACACCTATCTCGGGAACGGGCCCCCGAAAGTCACAGAGCAGGCTGGAGAGCCGGTCGCGCTTGCACACGGATCTCCATTCTGTTCTATGGGAGTTCCGAGCAGAGCCAAACATTCTGCTCGCATGTACTCATAATTCCATAGAACAGAATGGAGAGTTCTGACCGGCTCTCCAATCTGCGTTGTGGGTGTCGGACATCTTTTTCAACCCCTTTAAAAACATAGAGAGTTGGAGGAGAATATCCAAACTGAAGCCAGACATCAATTATATTACAAATCAGTGAAAAGATGTTTGATAGAAACAATGCTTGAGTCATATCGATGTCTCATTAGTCACAGACTAATAACACAATGCATATAGGTACTGTCACAATGGACCAACGATGTGAGCACATAACGAAAACCGGAAACTGTAGAATTGCATCCAGGCCATTTTTTTTTACTTTTTTAGTGTGTTCCCCATGACACCTTCCGCTGGCAGAGATCTCCACAGTCTCACTGCTTTAACAGTAAAGAATCCACTTCTATGTTTATGCAGAACTTTCTTTCCTGTAGACCAGAGGTGAACCACCTTTTCTGGTCCAAGGACCATACTGTCATATCATACCTTGCCATGCAATGCCACCATAACAGTGGCAGTCATAGAGTGCCAGCCATACAGCACCCAACATAAAAATACATGACACACAGTGCCCACCATAAAAGTCTCAGTCACACAGTGCCAACAAAACAATGCCAGTCATACAGCTCCCATCATAAAAGTGCCAGCCAAACAGTGCCAGCCATAACAGTACCTGCCATATAGTGCCACCATAACAGTACCTGCCATATAGTGCCACCATAACAGTGCCAGCCATATAGTGCCACCATGACAGTGCCAGCCACACACTACCCACTATAACAGTACCTGCCATATAGTGCCACCATAACAGTGCCAGCCATATAGTGCTACCATTACAGTGCCAGCCATACACTACCCACTATAACAGCGCCAGGCACAACAGTACCTGCCATATTGTGCCACCATAACAGTACCTGCCATATAGTGCCACCATAACAGTGCCAGCCATATAGTGCCACCATGACAGTGCCAGCCATACACTACCCACTATAACAGCGCCAGGCACAACAGTACCTGCCATATTGTGCCCCCATAACAGTGATAGCCATAAACTACTCACCATAACAGTCTCAGCCATATAGTGCCTACTATAACAGCGCCAGCCACACAGTGCCCACTATACAGTGCCCACTATAACAGTGCCCGTCTTACATTGCCCACCAAACAGTGCCAACCATACAGTGCCCACTATAACAGTGCCAGTCATACAGTGCCCACCATAGCAGTGCCCACTATACACTGCACACTAAAACAGTGCCAGTCTTACAGTGCCCACCATACATTGCACACTAAAACAGTGCCCACCATAGCAGTGCCAACCATACAGTGCCCACTCTAACAGTGCGAGTCCTAGAGTGCCCATTATAACAGTGCCAGTCTTACAGTGCCTACCATAGCAGTGTCAGCTATACAGTGCCATCAGTGGAATATAGCTGTCAAAAGCTGAATATATACGGTACTATAAAATTATATAAGATCCTAAAAATTTATGTTTATAATCTATAAAATGTATTTAAGATTTATATCATCTAAAATTAATTTAAAATTAAATATTATAAATGAGTTAAACCAATACGGCACCTGACATAAATCCCTTCTCAATCGTGGATTTACGGAGTTGGCGCAGTGTTATCAGTGATTACAAATATATCACAGCAGCTAGAAAAGAAAAAGTGTTAGAATAGCTTGTCAGTGAATAGAAACTATGGGAGTGATCTTGTATGTTGCACTACAAGTCTCAGCACCTGTGGTGTGCTGGGTATCTCTGTATGTCAAATACACATGTGTGGCACATCACTAATGCACCAAAGTTCCACTATGCGCCAAACACAGATATGAGGCGCCTCGAACCTTAGACGCCATTTATGAGCGCACATTCATCACTTTCATATATTCAGACGCATTTTACACGGGAAAAAAGATGCGAAAAATACTGTTGAGGCAAAGTTTCATACATGTCGCCCTATGTGGCAGTATTATTTGTGCATAGTAAACTATGGACCCTATGGAAGAAAACTGGCTAGCAGTAAGACTGTCTTTGTTGCACATAGCAACCAATAAGAGCTCATAACAACCAATCAGAACTCATAGCTACCAATCAGAGCCCATAGTGACCAATCAGAGCCCATAACAACCAATCATGGCCCATAGTAACCAATCAGAGCCCATAGCAACCAATCAGAGCTCATAGTAACCAATCAGAGCCCATAGCCACCAATCAGAGCCCATAGCCACCAATCAGAGCTCATAGCAACCAATCAGAGCCCATAGCAACCAATAAGAGTCTATAGCAACCAATAAGAGCTCATAGCAACCAGAGCTCATAGCAACTAATCAGAGCCCATAGCAACCAATCAGAGCAAATAGCAAAAAATCAGAGCTCCTAGCCACCAATCAGAGCTCATAGCAACCAATCAGAGATTATAGCAACCAATCACTGCTCATGGCAACCAATCAGAGTCCAAAGCGACTAGTAAGAGCTCATAGCAGCCCATAAGAGCCCATAGCAACCAATCACAGCTCATGGCAACCAATCAGCATCCATAGCGACTAGTAAGAGCTCATAGCAGCCAATCAGCGCTCATAGCGACCAATCAGAGCTCATAGCAACCAGAGCCCATAGCAACCAATCACAGCTCATGGCAACCAATCACAGCTCATAGCGACCAATCAGAGCTCAAAGCAACCAATCAGAGCACATAGCAACCAATCAGCCCATAGCAATCAATCAGAGATCATAGCAACCAATCAGAGCTCATAGCGACCAATCGGAGCTCATAGCAACCAATCAGCCCATAGCAACCAATCAGAGATCATAGCAACCAATCAGAGCCCATAGCAACCAATCAGAGATCAAAGCAACCGAACACAGCTCATAGCAGCCAATCAGAGCCAATAGCAACTAATCAGAGCCCATAGCAACCAATCAGAGCTCATAGTAACCAATCAGAGCTCATAGCATCCAATCAGAGCTCAAAGCAACCAATCAGAGCTCACAGCAAGCAATCAGAGATCATAGCAATCAATCAGAGCCCATAGCAACCAATCAGAGATCAAAGCAACCGAACACAGCTCATAGCCAATCAGAGCCCATAGCAAGCAATTAGAGCCCATAGCAACTAATCAGAAATCATAGCGACCAATCAGAGCTCATAGCAACCAATCAGCCCATAGCAACCAATCAGAGATCATAGCAACCAATCAGAGCCCATAGCAAAAAATCAGAGATCAAAGCAACCGAACACAGCTCATAGCATCCAATCAGATCCAATAGAAAACTATGATAGTCCTTAGCTAGACATCAGAGTTCATAGCAACCAATCAGAGCTCATAGCAACCAATCAGAGCCCATAGCAACCAATCAGAGCCCATAGCAACTAATCAGAAATCATAGCAACCAATCAGAGCCCATAGCAAGCAATTAAAGTCCATAGCAACCAATCAGAACTCATAGCAAGCAACTAGAGCCCATAGCAACCAATCAGAACTCATAGCAACCAATTAGAGCCCATAGCAACCAATCAGAACTCATAGCAACTAATCAGAGCCCATAGCAACCAGTCAGAACTCAAAGCATCCAATCAGAGCTTATAGCAACAAATCAGAGATCATAGCAACCAATCAGAGCCCATAGCAAGCAATTAGAGCCCATGGCAACCAATCAGAACTCATAGCAACTAATCAGAGCCCATAGCAACCAGTCAGAGCTAAAGCATCCAATCAGAGCTTATAGCAACAAATCAGAGCTCATAGCAACCAATCAGAGCCCATAGCAAGCAATCAGAGCCCATAGCAACCAATTAGAGCCCATAGCAAGCAACTAGGGCCCATAGCAACCAATCAGAACTCATAGCAAGCAATTAGAGCCCATAGCAACCAATCAGAACTCATAGCAACTAATCAGAGCCCATAGCAACCAATCAGATCCCATAGTAATTAATCAGAGCTCAGCTTTCATTTCTTATAGTGCTTTGTTAAAATGAAAGCTAAGTTCTATATATACCAGACATGTACAGGGCAACTTCTAACTTCACTCTGAAGTAATCTCTACACCTGCAGAGTTGAGGAAGATAATGGATGCATGGTCCAAATGAGGTTGTTCTCTGCTTGACCTTTATGGGTCTGAAATGTTAGTGATACACTACAGTCTCAGCATTTAGGCTCACAGGAGGATGATCCGGTACTCCCATGGGCTAGTCCAACCCTGCCCTCTCAGGAGGCATCTGGTCCATCTAGTCCCAAGGGACATCTTGGCCTTGCGCAGGTTGTAATGAGGGTATCTTTGGCTGGTCCTAGTTTTAATGGCATTTTTGACTGGCAAAGGATGTAATGGGGGTATTTTTGGATGGACCTTTGGGGCCTCATTAGTTGAAAGGGGGCGCTACACTCCATTTGCATGTCCTTTTCTTCACTCCTGGATGGGGGCTTCCCAATTCATCAGAGTCACATAGATCTCTTGCTTAAAGCTGGACCAACAAACCCATCTGACCTGCCAAAAACATTTGCCCACCCCTGTACTAGTTTTTACTGAAATACATTGAAAAATCACACAAAAAGACAGAAAATAAACAATTTGAAAGAAAGATTATATTTCATGTTAAAAGTTTATAGAAAATGTTATGCTGTGCTTATTTAATTATTTTTTTATTTTTTTTGTACTTTTTAAAAAATTTTTTAGTTACCCTCTAATTAACCCATTTTTTCGACAAAAACAGAAAAACACAGCGAATCATTTTTGCTAGGAATCATTCTTGTCACACAGGTTCACAGGATCTCATCCCACGTTTGAATAAGGGCAGCCATCGACGTAACATTTAGCGATCTCCCCACTCCGGGTGAGAAGCCACAGGGTTCCCTCATCGTAAGATACATGCTGGAAAGTGCCATAAACCAACTGGCGGGTCCAAGAGGTTCCAATAGGATTTTTAGCCGAGATCCCTTCCCTGAAATTGAGAAAACAGGATACTTACATCTATAATGTGGGGATAATGATGATGTCAGTCATGAGATGACTATTATATAATCTTATGTTGTGCCCAGGACTGAATGCTTCCCCTGCTGGAGTCAAATAATCATATCTACTAATGGAGTTCACTGCATATAGGTCTATGGTGCTCCCATGTACCACATGTACACATCCATGTGCAGTGAGCTCCCCCTAGTGGTGGCTGCAGGCAGACAAAATTGTGTTGTTTAGACTGAAAATCAGAATCTTGACCCCAAAAGGGAGTACTGAAAAGAGAGTAGGACACATTCTGGATTGTGCTATGGAGCTCTATCATTTCTATGTATGCGCCACCAACAAATACATATTCATGCACGCAGCAGTTGCACAGGTTGAGAATCAATGTTATGCGGTTGTGCCTCTAGGAGTAATATGTAAAGTTTTCAAAGCTTTTACCTTTTCCACACTTCTCCTTGAGAGTTCACGCCATAGACAGAACCATCGGTGCCGACCTCCACCATGACCAGACTGCCTTCTACCAGTTGCCACTGGGATCCCTTGCAGGCACTGGGACGCACATTATAGCGGTAATATATATCATTGCCGCTATTTACACCCCAGCAGCCATAAGGACCACAGCTGTAGTACTTCAGCCTCCCTTCTATTTCAGTGTAGGACAGGGATGCAGATCTGGAAAGAGTTTGATCCTGGTTCAGGCACCAAATTTGATCCAAACTGTTGGCTCCAGACACAAATTTTTCACCACCAGCGTCTATTTGTTTCAGAAGACCTAGAGCAACAAAATAAGTGTTAGACAATAAAGATAGACAAACTGAACAATAAAGAGATAGACAAAGAAATAAAAAGATGGACAGATAGAAGAATGGATCGATAGATACATAGATAGATAGATAGATAGATAGATAGATAGATAGAGATAGATATGAGATAGATAGATATTAGATACATAGATAGATAGATAGATAGAGATAGATATGAGATAGATAGATAGATAGATAGATAGATAGATAGATAGATAGATATATATATAGATAGATAGATAGATAGATAGAGATAGATAGATATGAGATAGATAGATATGAGATAGATAGATATGAGATAGATAGATAGATAGATGGATATGAGATAGATAAATGAGATAGATAGATAGATAGATAGATAGATAGATATGTTAGATATGAGATAGATAGATAGATAGATAGATAGATAGATATATAGATAGATAGATATATATGGGATAGATAGATAGTTTGTAGCGGGAATCATCCTGGACCACTTGAATTTAAAGTCTTAGACAGTCACTGTTGCGAACTTCTTATGAGGATCTTAATTTAAATACAGAGATAGTTATTGTTGTTATTTTACCACACATTTTTTTTACAGTCGATATATGGTTTAAGCAGTTTTATATTTGTTGCGTTATCCGTAAAGGGCATGTTCACACGACGGGTTTGGCCGCGGGTTTGCGGCGTGGGCGCTTGGCGTGGTCGCGGCGCAAGTGGGGCGTGGTTTGGGGCGCGGCTTGCGGCGAGGGTTTGCCCCCATGCAAATTAGTAGGAATTGACAGGAGAGTTCTCAAACATGCGCGGCAAGGCCGTGGCCCCAAAGCCACGGCCAAACCCGCGGCATGTGAATATTAACGCGGTTTCCAATTGGAAACCATGTTAATAAATTAGGCGCGATTTAGCCGCGGTTTTAGCCACGAAAACCGCGTCGGAACCCGCGGCCAAATCCGTCATGTGAACAGGGCCAAAGTGTCGATATTTACATATTCACTTTTATCATTATGGTTTTAGGTTATTTTTAACATGTTATTCTTTATTTTTCTATGTATATATTGGTCAGTATTTTTCCTATTGTCCATTGGTTTTATAGAACGCCTTTCTGCTAGAGTTGTAATAGGAGCATCCTGAGGCGCTTATACCAGGTTAAGATGCAATTAACTGATTGACAGGAGCTTCAGCCTTCCTCTGTCATTCTTGAGCGAACATCCGGAGGTCTGTCTTGATTGACAGATGATCAGGCCATTCATAGACACTTTTAGTATTTGAACTATGCAACAAAGTTTTGCGCAACTACCTAACTGAAAATTAGCCACGAGGATTCTGTTTGTATATAAGCCGTACATGTTGCCGTTGCACTATAGACTTCTGAGGAAGCGCGGGTTGCCGTGCGAAACGCGTCAAGTACTGCCCTGTATTGTCTTAAATTTTTAATTGTGCGGTGGTGAGAGTCCATTGCATTTTTAATAATAAAGATAATTACTTTCCCCTTTACATCGGATTTTCTTTTTAAGTGTGCCAGGTCCACGCTTATCCCATCAGGGATCAGCATCCAATATATCCTACCAAGTACTGGACGGTGCTTGAGTTTTTTAACAAGAGACCACGGCTGCCGTACTAAGGGCAACGGACACAATAGCCCTTGATGCCATATTGAGAGTTGTGCCTCACCTTTATGCACAACCTAACCAGGTGAGCACACTCTGCCATATTCTTATTATTCTTTGTGGTGTTATAGTTTTACACTATTGTGCGCCCCCTTTCCTCTTTTGTTTTTCCTGCATGATAAGATAGATAGATAGATAGATATGAGATAGATAGATAGATAGATAGATAGATAGATAGATATGAGATAGATAGATATGAGATAGATAGATAGATAGATAGATAGATAGATAGATAGATAGATATGAGATAGATAGATAGATAGATAGATAGATAGATAGATAGATATGAGATAGATAGATAGATAGATAGATATGAGAGAGAGACAGACAGATAGATAGATAGATAGATAGATAGATAGATAGATAGATAGATAGATAGATAGATAGATAGATAGATAGATAGATAGATAGATAGATAGATAGATAGGACTGATATAAACCTTCCAAGCACAAATGACAGATAAGTACACTCAGGATGGTTTTGCCAAACTTGCTATTTATAAAATAGAGTAAACACCATAAATACCTAATCAACTCCTTATAACTAATCACCCAGCGGATTACTGCAGAAGACAGTTTCCAGGGTAAGGCTGGGGCCACACTGCATAGGACAAAAAAACTTGTCGAAAACTAAAACCTAAAAACTGCTTTGAACATCAGTTTTTTGTCCCAAGCAACTGTGTTTCCGATTAGTTTTTTGGGTGGTGTTCAGTTTTTTGGACTGTTCTTGGGCAGTTTTTAATGTATGCAAAATCCATATACCTTGTTTAACCCCTTAACGACCTTAGACGTATCCATACGTCCAGGTGGTTTGGGGGTTCACGCACCTGGACGTATGGATACGTCCTGAGGATCGCGCGAACTCTAAAGCAGAGTTCGCGCGATCGGCGCGGGGTGTCAGCTGTATATTACAGCTGACATCCCGCACCATCGGCCCCGACCCGCGATCGCTCCGGGGGAGGGGGGGGGGGCGGTTAACCCCTTAATTATCGCGACGATCGGGTCGCAATAACTAAGGGAGACGCAGGGGGGAAAATCGCTCCTCCTGCGTCCTCTGTCGGCGGCAGCAGCGCACGGATCGGGCGATCGTGCAGCTCCTGCCCTCTGACAGACACCACGGAAGGCAGAGAATGCATAGAATGCCTTCCGGTTGTCTGTGACGTCACGACGCCCGGGCCGGGGTGCCTGTGGGCATGACCCGCAATCGTGACTGACAGTTGCATAGGAAACCAGTCATAGCAAAAAGCTATGCACTGATTCCTATTGAATGGGGAGATCTAAAGATTCTCTTTCAAATCCCCTATGGGGAAAAGTAAAAAAAAAAATGTGAAAAAAGTACAATAAAAGTGAAAAACAAGTAAAACACAAACACGAAAAAGTAAAATAAAAATACGTACACCGCCCTTTCCCCTTTACAAACGCCAATCGCCCCAAAAAAGATTCAAAATAAAAAAAGTACCCATATTTGGTATCGCAGCGTGCGTAACGACCTGCCCTATAAAAACTGTCATTTTAAATTTAAAACCCGTACGGTGAACGCCGTAAAAAAACAAAAAAAAACAAAAAAATCAATCACAGAATTTAAGATTATTGTTCTTCCCGCCAGCACATAAATGGAATAAAAGCGATCAAAAATCCTATAAACACCAGTGTTGTACCAATTAAAACGTCAGTTCATCCCACAAAAAAAAAGTCCTTATACAGCTCTGTATACGGAAAAATAAAAAATGTATAGCTCTCAGAAGATAGCGATGCATAAATATTGTTTTACACACTAAAAACACTTTTCTTTTTTTTTTTTTAAAGTGCTTCAACATAAAAAAAACTATATAAATAGGGTATCGCTGTAATCGTAGCGACCCAAAGAGTAAAGCTAACTTATCACGGAGACTGCCCGGTGAGCCTGTAAAAATAAAATTTTAAAAAACACTCTAGGATTGCAGTATTTCTTCACCCTGGCCTCCAAAAAATGGATTTAAAAGAAATCAAAAAGCCTTGTCCCCCTAAAAATGATACTAATAAAAACGTAAAACTCATCTCGAAAAAAAACAAGTCCTACACAGCTCCAAGCACAGAAAAAATGTAAAAGTTATGGCTCTCAGACTATGGCGATGAAAACGTTTTTTCCCTGGTTGAATAAAAGTGTTTTTATTGTATAGAAGCAGTAAAACATAAAAAAAAAAACTAATTCGGTATCGGTGTAATCGTATTGACCTGCTGAGTAAAGCTACCATGCATATATACCGTACAGTGACCGCTATAAAAAAAAAAAATAAAAACACTACCAAGATTGCTGTTTTTTGTCAAACATCTCAGAAAAACATAGCATCATTTTGCACCCCATAATGGTACCTTTAAAAACTTCAAACTCATCCCCAAAAACAAGCCCATACAACAGCTCTGCAAAACAGCAAATAAAAAAGTTATGGCTGTCAGAATAGGGACAACATAAAAACGCAATTTTTTATAGACGTATTTCACTGTGTAAAAGTAATAAAACAGAAAAAACTATATAAAATCTATATCTTTTGTAATTGTCCCGACCCCCATAGTAAGTTATCACATCAATTACAATCCCGGCAAATGCTGTTAAATTGAACTCAAAAAACAATGACCCGAACTGCGTTTTTCCCCCCATTTTCTTGCCAATGCTAAAAAAACTATGGAACCCCTGGCATCCAAAATGCACAGTACACCCCTAGATAAGATCCCTGATGGGTGTTTGAATCCAAATGGGGCGACTTCTGGAAGGTTTGCCTGTTCTGCTACTTTGGGGGCCTTTGCAAATGCAACATTGGCCCCACCAAAAAATCGTGCGGCAAAAGCCAAATAGCGCTCCCTCCTTATACGCCCTGCTATTGCGCCCACAGCAGTTTACACCACATGTAGGGTATTGCCGAACTTGGAAGAAAATTTGGGCTTTAACAAGTTTAGGGTTCTTTTTTCCAGGATCCTTGTATTTATGAACATTTTTAAGCTAAATATTTCAGATTATTTGAAAAAATTTTTTTTTAATTTTCCCAAGCCTTATGCTAAAAAAAATTTGTGAATCACCTGTGGGGTCTATATACTCAATGCACCCCATGATATATTCATTAGGGTGTATTTCCAATATGCGGTCTATTTAGGGGTGTTTCTTAAGTTTTAGCACCTAAGGGTGTACCCAAACCTGACATGGCGCCTCAAGAAAATCGAATTGAAAATGGGGACCCCAGACTATAGTAGGTGCTCCCTCCTTTTTCTGGGGCTTATGGGTGAGGCAAATAATGCACTAGGGCCACTTATGGGATATCTCTAAAACGGCAGACCTGGTGATTGATATTAAGTGTAACATTTACCTAGTCACATTTACCGTATTCCAGTGAATAATGGATAAATATTGAAATCTGCAAAAAAAGTGAAATTTTGAAATTTAAACCTCCACTTTGCTTTCTTTTCTGTGAAATATCTGAAGGGTTATGAAACTTCCTAAATAGTGTTGTAAATACGTTAAGGGGTCTAGTTTCTCAGATGATATCACTTATGGGGTATCTAACATGCAGGCCCCTCAACCCCACGTCAGAACTGGAGTTGGTCCCTAAAAAAATGTATATTGCAAATTTTCTTGAAAATGTGTTAAATTACTACTAAATTTCTAAGCCCTCTAATGTCGTAAAAAAAAAAAAAAGACAATTTAAAAAATTATGCCAACCTATAGTGGACATATGGTAGATGCTAGTTATAAACTATTTTGTGGTGAATAATTATCTGTCTTACACGCAGAAATTTAGCAACTTTCAAAATCGCAAATTTTTCCAAATTTTCATGAAATTTTGATATTTTTCACAAACAAACAAGGATTGTATGGATAAAAATTTTCTTACTAACTTAAGCACAATGTGTCACGAGAAAACAATCTCTGAATCAAATGAATAGGTAAAAGTGCCCAAAAGTTATTCTCACATAAATTGACACATGTCAGATTTCAAAAATAGGGCTGTGTCAGGAAGGCCAAAACAGGCTGGGTCCTTAAGGGGTTAACAACTGGGCAGCTTTTCAGCAGAACCGTCCAAAAAAACGTGCCAAAAAACATCCAACGCTTTTCATAGACTCCAATAGTAAATTTTCTGCCCTGCTCTGTCTTTTTTTGCAACATGTTACAAAAAACAACCAGCCGCAAAAACGAGCAGAAAAACTGTGCTGTGGAGACAGAGCCTAAGGGCTTGTCCCAACGTCTAAGGTTATTGGTCAGTTTTTCAGACGGTTTTTCAGAAAACCGACTTGCAACGCTCCCCCATAGACTTTAACTCCTTTAGCTGAACTCCTGAAAAGTAGTTAATGACCAGAACATTTTTTTAGTTTTTGCCTCCTTGTGTTCCAACAGTTGTAACTTTTTTATTTTTTTCAATGACGCAGTTGGATGAGGCCTCGGTTTATTCGGGACAAGTTGTACTTTATGGAGGATTAGTTAAAATCCACTTATAAATAATTGCAGAATTTTTTTTTAACATTTTTTTTAACATTTTTTTGTTTTTATAAATTTTTTTTTACACCATTAACATTTCTCACGTAATAACTTGTTAGATTAATTCTACAGGTTATTACGGTCGTGTTCATACCTAATATGTATAGGGGTTATTTTTGTGTGTGTAATATATGCACAATTATTTTTTATTAAATATTTATCTTTATTTTATTATTTATGTTTATTTTATTTTTTTACACTTTTTATGTTTTTTACTTTTTTTAAATCCCATGAAGTGAGAACTGTTTTACTTTTTTTTTTATTTTTTTTACACTCAGTAATGTATTAGCATATTCATATATGTTAATACATTATAATCTGTGTCAGTGTGACACAGGCAGTGATCAGGACAGCACACAGTCTGCCCTGATCATTGACTTGTTACACAGACAGCCCTGGGGCTACTCTAGGTCCCCAGGGCTGGGCTATGCCAGCCATTCCCGTTTTCTGTTGGTCTCGGGCGTTCCGATCACCCGACAGAGCAGGGGAACCCTTTGATTGCACTGCGGTGACGCACCACTGCAATTAAAGGGTTAAAGCATCGGAGAGCGGAGGTTTCCACCACTCCCCAGTGCTTGCAGGAGCTGTGCTGGGAACAGGACTGTGTAGTACAGCCCCGATCTCAGCGCTGCTGCCGCGCCTGGAGCCGCAAAAGCTGAAAGACGTCGCTGCAGACAAAGAACCTGCACCAGCCGACGCCAAAAGACGGTGGGCGGTCGTTAAGGAGTTAATAGAAAATTCGTGCAGCAGTTCACACTGCACGGATTTTCCGTTGGACGTTTTTTTACACCGATAAACTTAGAACATGTCCATTCTTCCACCCGGAAGGAACATGAACATATGGGTGCGAAGGGCGACGACTTAAATCCGCAAACTGTGGACAAAAGCCGCCCCCCTGCGTGCCAAAAAACGACCAAATACCGGTCGGAAAAACTGACCGGTATTTGGTCTTTGCCGTGTAAACCCAGCCTAAGAGTGAATCATGCCAGAAACCTTCTGTTTGTCCACACCAGCTTTTTATTGGGTAATAAAAAAATATTGATTAAAGGGTTCTCTGCTGCAGACGATCGCTATTTTTTAAGTCAGAGGGACACTTTATAGAAGATTTGTCACAAGAAAATAACCTCATCTCTTATTGAAGCAAGTTTTGTTCCATCCCAAGTAAAAACTCTAGACCTGGATCGGGGCATGGCTAAAAGGGATAACATAAGAAGTGTTCTCATCCTTGGGTTGTCTTGTCTCAAGACCACAGTGATCCACCTACCATGGAGATGCCGCATGACGTCATCTACTGCATAGGAAAGGTACTTTAAGGCCACACAGCAGAGGACAAAAAACTCGTCGAAAACGAAAACCTAAACCCCGCTTTGAACCTAAGTATTTTGTCAGTTTTGTCCAAAGCAGCGGGATTTCCGATGAGTTTTTCGGGTGTTTTTTAAATTTTTTGTTGAACTTCTTTCTGTGATTTTTTGGGGTAGTTTTTCAGGCCGTCCATGTGGAAAGTTCTCCGTCAGATTTTCAGTGGTTTCTAAATGCTAAAAACCATAGAAAATCTGACGGAAAACCTGTGCTGTGTAGATACAACCTACTGATGCTACCACAGCCGTAGATGAAGCTCAATATTTCCTACTGAAATTAGGAGACCAAAGTTTCCTGAAGCTGAGATATGGGGAGTTGTTTGAGCTCTAGCTGTCCTTGTGCTATCTGTGGTCTGGAGGAAGCACTGTCGGCACCTGTGATCTTTTTCTAACCAAATAGCAGCTCCGTAGGGTCAGGAAGTCAGAAATATTTTTTTACATCCCATAAAATTTCTATTTTTTATATAAGGAACGGAGTAACCACCATATTCCTTCCATGACACAGGCAGCAGCTATTCTGTACTGATGAATGCAAATCCCCTGCACAGACATCGGTCTAGATAACAATATGCTGACTAACTGTGGCTGCCTCTAGGGGGAGCTCCAGAGCTTATTGCATACTCTTATTGAGCTTCTTATTGTGATGACCCAAGCAAACACCTCCCTGTATCTCAGTGAACCAAACTGAGTGTGAAATGGATTTACATTGGTTTCCTGTAGATGCCCTGTATTGAGACATTTTGGGCCACATGGGTAACCTATGGGCAAGAAAGTGAGTTTTAGACATAAACAGTTTTCATACATGTGGTCCTTTGAGTAGAATAGTACAAAAATAATGCAGCCCCAGGAAACCACAAGGCAAGTGAGTTGATGACTTACCATTAACAAGCACCCAGTTGTTATCTTGTATTTTATAGATATTGTTGCCCCTGTTGACTCCCCAGACACCGGCTGGACCGACCGACACATGGATCAGGGCTCCGGGCACTTGAGTCCAGGAATTGCCACCCACCAAGCGCCAGATGTTGTCTTGATCATTCACACCATAAACCTCTCCGGCACCTGCATCTATCTGCTTCAGCCTCCCAGGTATCGTAGTGCAGAACAGTTCTGAGGAGAAAACCAACAACATAAAAAGATTTAAAACAAAAAAATTAATTAAAAACAATAGAAAATAATAATAAAGCATTATAAAAATAATTTAAAAAATCATAAAAAAAAATAAATAATAAATGCAAAAACATAATAAATAATTACAAAAGAACAAAAAATCATTAAAACATAATAAATAATTGCAAAAACATAATAAAAACATGAAAACATAAATAGTAATAAAAAAAATCACAATAAACCTAAATAAACTAAACCTAAACAATAATCTATAAAGAATATAAGTGCACAAAGAGCAATTCCATCATGTAGTCCTTTTTACCAGCATTGATGTGGTAAATTGACTTCATGTGTGGTCAGAAAGGGTTTCCTGCAGCAGCTCCTGTGCACAGGAGCAATAGACCGAGGACCTGGATCATGATGACTTCTGACTGTGATGGGAGTCAGGGTCTCCACCATTTATAAAACACCAGAACCCCTCCCCGTGTCGCAAAATGCAGAATAACAGGTAGGGACCAGTCATGGCATTCTGCGGCGTAATGGGGTGTGAATTTATGTAGTTTGTTTTGTTCGATTTTTCTTGTTTTTCCTGCTGTAGCATTTTCTGACCATACAGGCATTAGAGCAGTAGCCAAAGGACCCATAGTCGAAAGGAGGTCACAGAGTCTGAAAAAAGAAATATTACAGGTTTACTATAGTTATATTGGTTGGGAAGTGATTCACTCAGGGGCACAGACAGTGTCACACTAGGTTGCCTAGGGCCTACAGGTGGAGTTGACTCTAGGGGCCACCAGCTGAGCTGTTTCTGGGCCCACAGGTGGAGTTGACTCTAGGGGCCACCAGCTGAGCTGTTTCTGGGCCCACAGGTGGAGATGACTCTAGGGGCCACCAGCTGAGCTGTTTCTGGGCCCACAGGTGGAGTTGACTCTAGGGGCCACCAGCTGAGCTGTTTCTGGGCCTACAGGTGGAGTTGACTCTAGAGGCCACCAGCTGAGCTGTTTCTGGGACTACAGGTGGAGTTGACTTTAGGGGCCCACTAGATGAGCTGTTTCTGGGCCCACAGGTGGAGTTGACTCTAGGGGCCACCAGTTGAGCTGTTTCTGGGCCAACCGGTGGAGTTGACTCTAGGGATCCACCAACTGAGCTGTTTCTGGGCCTATAGGTGGAGTTGACTCTAGGAGCCACCAGCTGAGCTGTTTCTGGGCCTACAGGTGGAGTTGACTGTAGGGGTCACCAGCTGAGCTGTTTCTGAGCCTACCGGTGGAGTTTATTTTAGGGGCCCACTCTACAGCTACTATAAATCACTGTACATGCTTGCTATGCTCTGGCTCACACTTTGCCACACTTTCTCTGCTTTTTTGACTGTTCTGAGAATGTATACGAAGTTAAAAAACAACTCCAGGTCCACCATACTCAGAGGCCCACCGGGAGTGTCCCCTATTCTCCTGAGAGCTAGTCTGAACCTGGGCATAGACCATCCTCTATCCACCCCTGGACCTTAGACTCCAAAATATCTAAAGTATAAAAGATAGAATCAATCTCGTCCTCATACCATATCTAAATCTTTAGGTAGGTGCACACCAGCACAGCACTGGACTCCTTTCCTGACATGTCATATTCAGTTTGGTTCATTAAGGTATAGGGAGCTGTATGTAGAAGGGTATTAGGGGCCGTTTACACGGCACAGAGCAAATACCGGTCGGATTATCTGTTTTGGGGCCGTTTACACGGTTGCAGGCGGACGGCTTTGACAGATTCATCAGCCTATCAGAAGAGCTTGAACAGGTCTGCAGCTATAGCAACCAGCACTGGCAGCCTATCAGGAGAGATCAAACAGGTCTGTAGCTATAGCGACCTGAGGAGCTGATGCAGCCAATACAAGAGGGGATATCTAGGAATAGGTAGGACACTGTTAATGGACACATATTACAAAGTGACTTGTTTTTGCAAGATCTTTAAGACTTTAACATAAAAAGCAGCAATCCCTGTAGTGAGACAACCCCTTTAAAGTATTAAGTCATAGTTGCCAACTTTTGAAAATGGAAAAGCAGGAGATTAAAGAGGGCGGTGCGCGTAGCGCGCCACGGTAAAAATTTGCATGGACACGCCCATCTTTTGTGTGCCACGCCCCTTCACTTCGCCACACCCACTCTGCCTCACTATATCATGCTTGGAAGAAAGCCAGGGAGAGGCGCTTATAGCCAGGTAGTAGCCCCCCATAACCAGGTAGTGCCCCTTTTAGGCAGGTAGATGCCCCCTTGTAGCAAGGTAGATGCCCCCTCTGTAGCTAGGTAGATGCCCCCCCTTTGTTAGCCAGGTAGTTGCCCCCTTTAATAGTCAGGTAGTTGCCCCCTTTAGTAGTCAAGTAGTGGCCCCCTTTAGTAGTCAGGTAGGTAGTGCCCCCTTTAGTAGCCAGCCAGGTAGGTAGTGCCCCCTTTAGTAGCCAGCCAGGTAATTGCCCCCTTTAGTAGCCCGCCGGGGAGTTGCCCCCATTGTAGCCAGCCAGGTATTGCCCCCATTGTAGCCAGCCAGGTATTGCCGCCCATTGTAGCCAGCCAGGTAGTTGCCCCCATTGTAGCAAGCCAGGTATTGCCCCCATTGTAGCCAGCCAGGTAAACCCCCCCCCCCCCCCATTGTAGCCAGGCAGAGCCCCCCATGTAGTTAATAAAAATAAAATAATAAATTCCACTTACCTGACCCGCTCCTGCAGCTCCGGCCAGGCTCCTGCCCGATCTCCTCAGTGACGCAGGGGGAATGAGAGCAGCCGCGCATCACTTCCCCTGCGCCGCTGATCTGTGTGTACCGCGCGCACAGACGCCGGACATACAGGGGGAGGAGGGAGCGCTCCCTCCTGCCTCCTCCCCGCACAGGGAGACCGCGGGCGGGTGAGCGGACCCTGCGCCCGCTTCACCCGCCCGTGGGAACGGACCGGCGGCGCCGGAGTAGCGCACCAGCGCTACTCAGCGCCGCGACCACTTAAGAGCCCCCGCCGCCTGCTGGCGGCGTGAGGAAAGCCAACTCCCCCGGGAGGGTGGGGGGGGGACCCCAAATAGCGGGACCCCCCGCCAAAAAACGGGAGAGTTGGTATGTATGTATTAAGTATGGGCAGTACATCTCATCAGTCAGGCTGCAGGGAGGTGAGTTCCAGTATCCGTGGAACCATCTGGCATAACCAAAAATTTGGATTTACTATGATCATATATGCCCTGATGGGAGAAACACGTCGGGATTTGGACTTACATCAGTAAACAGGTCGTATCATTTTTTACTGTAATTTGGAGTCTGTGGTAATACCAGTTAACAGGTCATATTTCAGTTTTGTATATTGGGTTTGTCTGGTATTTTTGTAAGTGAATAGAGAGGAGTCTACGGATATTTACAGCAAGCCACCGATAAGTGGGGCCGCTCTTGCCGGGGCGATTGCTCCGCCTCTTTGAGGGACATTTAAAGGTGTGATATAGGTTTTTATAATTTTCTAGCAGTGATTTGTTCTTATTGGAACCTGTACTTTAACTTATTTTTCTGTGATTTTTCTACTCTACACACCACCACAGAATTTTGGCTCCCGGATGTAAGATGAACAGAGCTCTCACCGGGCAGTGGGCCCCAGAGTAAGTTCTGTCGTAATTCCCCATCATTCCTGTGTATACCGCTTACTACCAGGACACATGGCTGAGGTGCAGGTTGTACAGGTTGGGACGCAGTCTTATGTCTCTCCGCTGCCAAGTTCCCTGCGGCCAGATAGCACTGCGCCCCTGCACCTGCGGCGGGGTATAGAATCTGTCAGGTGCAGGAGGGGAACGTCTCGATAACCCAATCAGTCTTCTCTATAGATTCTCTGACACATACCTGAAGCGAGGCAGATGGTGTTCACACGAAGCTCTGCTCATCTGAAGGATTCACACAGTGCAGATTACAGAAAGGGAACCTCAGCCGCTCAGGTGTGTTCTGCAGGACCTGAGGCTCCATACAGAGAGCAGTGTATGCATCAGATATTGGTCCAAGTGTTAGTAATGGGGGTACATTATCTGGAAGAGATAGATTCAGCATTATAGCACAAGTAGAGAGTCCCTTCTTATGGTGCCCTAGGTGTGCTGAGACTATAGCTCCTGAGATAGATAGATAGATAGATAGATAGATAGATAGATAGATAGATAGATGGATATGGGATAGATAGAAGATAAATAGGTAGATATAGATAGATAGATAGATAGATAGATATATAGATAGATAGATATGTGATAGATAGATAGATAGATAGATAGATAGATAGATATGAGATAGATAGATAGATAGATAGATAGATAGATAGATAGATAGATAGATATGAGATATATAAAAGATAGAAAGGTAGATATAGATAGATAGATAGATAGATAGATAGATAGACATGTGATAGATAGATAGATAGATATGAGATAGATAGATAGATAGATAGATAGATAGATAGATAGATAGATAGATAGATAGATAGATATAGGATAGACAGGGCTGGGACAAGACACTTTGGTGCCCTAGGCAAATGGGTTAAATGGCACCACCTTTCCCCCTGCTCTATAGGAAAAATATAAAAATTTCAAATCCCCACTTTTGACATCTTACAAGTTAAAAGAAAATTTAAATTGCTAGAATTTGAGAGTTCTGGTCTTTTCACATCCCCTAAAATTGAAGAAAAGTGACTAAAAGTTACATGTATACCAGGTGGTGCCAATAAAAAAAGTACACATTAGCCTGCAAAAAACACCCCCTCACTCAAGTCCACATGGGGACAAACAAAAAAAAAAGCTATTGGCTGAAAATTTAATGAGGAGAGTTTGTTTTTTTATGGTACTAAAACATGAAGATAAGTTATTGTCAGAGTTGAGTCAACCTGCACTATACATATAACACATATATCCATCTGAAACTGGTGTGATAAATAAAACCCCCCGCAAACATGGCGAAAGTACGTTTTTTCACATTTTGCCCCACTTGGAATTTTTTTGCGGCTTTCCAGTATATTCTATGGTGCAATGAATAACACCATTAGAAAGTAAATTTTGTCCCGCAAAATAAAAGCCCTCATGTGTCTATGTAGGTGGAAGAATAAAAAGGTTATGACTTTTGGAAGGCGAGGAGGGAAAAATAGAAAGAGCCATATTATTATGACTGGTTGTTTACTCTGGGAAAAATACAGTATGTAATGCATGGTAGAATGCATGGGACAACCTCGGATTAATACTGCATATTTTCCTTTTTTTTTCTTTTTGGATTTCACTGCAGTTTAGAAAGTGAAGTAGTCTCAAAAAATGGGGCTAATTAAAGTCCTGGCTTCTGTTATGTTTTCCATGATGCATACATGTAAAAAAAAAAAAAAAAAAAAAAGATGATAGAATTTTTTTTTTTAATTTTACTGTGAATTAGGAATTTATATCCCATATAAAGTATGTGCCATGGTTTATAGAACCACAGCACAAATTTTCCGTTTGAACAATAGAAAAAATGTAGTTGTGTTTTTTGTGTGTGTTTTTGGTATTTAAAACATGGTTTTTAAGTAACTAAATACACATAAAAACAGTGTGAATCCAGGCTTAGGGTATGTTCACACGGCTTAATTACGGGCCGTAATTCCGCACCGCAATTACGCCGTTGGTTGTGGGCGGGGGCGGGGCAGGGGAGCGGGGGAGCAGAGCGGAGGGGGCCGGCACTTCGCCAGCCCATAGGGGACAGTCATTGCTGAGAGGGCGCGTATACGCCGCTAGAAAGTGACCTGTCATTCCTATCTCCCCGACCGGCGGCTTCGCCGAGCCAAGGAGAGGAGACGCTAATCCATAGTTCTCTATGAGAACTGTGAATTACCTAGTTTCCTAGGACGTATTCAGCGTATTTGCGCACTTTGGCGCGTAATTAGGACGAATTACGTTCCCAGAATAAGCCGTGTGAACATGGCCTTAGGGTATGTTCACACAGCGACTTGCCTCCGTGTGAACATCCGCTTTTCAGATGCGTCTCTGGGTCCATCAGAACGGAACCAGAGACGGATCTAACAATTAGCAGTGAGTTTATCACTGCCGGCAATGAGGAACACACAGCGGCGTTCACATGAGAGATCTCCGCTGCGTGTTTGCATCGCGCCTGTCGGGTCCGTCTCTGTGAATGCGATCCAGAAATGTCATGCAATTCTTTGATCACATCTGAAAAGTGAACTGACAGCGCGCAGGCAAACACGCAGAGGAGATCATACTCATTTGTGAACGCCGCTGCGGTTCTCATTGTGGCAGTAATATAAACTCACTGCTAATGGTTAGATGTGGTCTCTGGGTCCACTCTGTCGGACCAGAGACGCATCTGAAAAGTGTATGTTCAACGGATGCAAGACGCCGTGTGAACATACCTAACATTTTCAGGGCTGGTGTCACAGGCAGGGGAAATCCTCCAGCTAGTGCTATAGAACTGTAAATCTGGTACCATTTTTTTGCTTTGAGGAAGGACACTGTCAAACGCATCTATCTGGCTGGGGCAGTATTCTCCTCAGGGCACTGATGGTTTATCGGAGATTAGATTTAGTAATACTCCATGGTTGCTCCAGAGTCTTCTCATAAGTGATAAGAAGAAAGAGAGCTGGACTAATCGCTGAATCCCAGGGAGGGATGTTCCGTGGTGCTCTGACACCAATGCAAGCTTCGTGCAGTGAGAGGGTTAACTACTCTCCTCACTAGTGATTGCAGTCAACTGATAAGACTTGGGAGCAGTTCATCTACCTGTAGAAGCTCCATGACAGCACAGGCTCCGCTTTCACTTTCCTCCCACAGTCGCAGTGTCGCATGAGAAGTAATTTGCATCCTGCTCTGCAGCCCCCTCTGAGAAGAGAGGGAGGACAGCAGTAGAGGAGGTCAGACGGCTGCTGCTGCTTATTGCCGGGCACTGCTGCGAGTCATGATTCACACATGTAATCTGCGCCCCCTTTTCTTTGGCAGAGGAGGGCCCTAGGCATCGCTCTACCTTGGACTACCCATGTCCCGGCCCTGGGATAGAATAGATATGGGATAGATGAAATGGATAGATAGATAGATATGCGATAGATAGATAGATATGAGACAGATAGATAGCTATGAGATAGATAGATAGATATGATAGATAGATAGATAGATAGAGTAGACAGATAGATATGAGATCGAATAGATATGAGATAGATAGATAGATAGATAGATAGATAGATAGATAGATATGAGATAGCTAGATAGTTAGATAGATTGATAGATAGATTGAGTAGATAGATAGATAGATAGATAGATATGGATAGATAGATAGATGGATATGGGATAGATAGAATAGGATAGATAATGAGATAGATAAAATAGATATGAACTAGATAGATAGATAATAGATAGATAGATAGATAGATTTTTAAGATAGATATGAAATAGATAGATAGATAGGATAGATAGATTGGATATGGGCATAATAGTTTGAGATAGATAGATAGATATGAGATAGTAGATAGATTATGAGCTAGATAGATAGATAGTAGAATAAGATAGATAGATAGATGGATATGGTGATAGTAGATATGAGATAGATAGAATAGATAGATAGGATAGATAGATAGATAAGATAGAAGGATAGATATGGGATGATAGTAGATATGATAGATAGATAGATAGATATGGGTGATAGTAGATAAATATGAGATAGATAGATATGAGATAGATAGAATAGATAGATAGATGGTTAGAGAGATATGGGATAGATAGAATAGATAAGATAGATAGAGATAGATATGGATAGGTAGATAGATCGATAGATAGATAGCTAGATAGATAGATATGAGATAGATAGAAAGTTGGATATGATTAGATAGATAGATATGAGATAGATAAATAGATATGAAATAGATAGATAGATAGATAGATAGATAGATATGAAATAGATAGATAGATAGATAGATAGATGGATGGATATGGGATAGATAGATATGAGATAGATAGATAGATAGATAGATATGAGATAGAGAGATCGATAGATAGATGGAATGGGATAGTTAGTATGAGATAGATTGAATAGATAGATTGATAGATATGGATAGATAGATAGATAGAGTGATAGATAGGATATGGGACTAGATAGTAGATATGAGATAGATAGATATGAGATGATAAGAAAAAGATAGATAGATAGATAATGGGATTAGATAGATAGATAGGATAAGGATATGGGAGAGGTAGTAGATAAATAGATAGATAGATAGTAGATGATAGATAGATAGATAGATAGATAGATAGATATGAGATAGATAGATATGTTTTAGATAAGACTAATATAAACCCTTGCAGCACATACTACAGATATGTAGACTCGGGGGATATGAGATTGATTTAGCAGAACCTGCTGTGCGGCATCTAGAGTAAACACCATAAATGCCAGATCAGCTCCTTATAACTAATCAGTCGCGGATTACTGCAGGAGACATTTCCAGTGTAAGAAATGATTCATGCTGAAATATTCTCTATGTCTACATCAACTTTCACTATTTAGTTCATAAAATATTGATTAAAGAGGTTCTCCACTTTAGATAATCCCTTTAGGTTACAGCGCTGTAGAAAAATAGGAACAAAAAGCGCACTCCTGTGTAGTAGTGCAGTAAAAGATTATACCAAATAGGAGTTCATAAAGCTGCTCACCTGGAAGGGTTGTACATGCAGCGGTGCAACACACACTGAAAGTTTGAGAATGAAATAGATTCCAAAGTAATTCCACGGTAGTAGCAGACGATCCACTTGTTGACACGAGGAAATTCAAGAGCTCAAGAACTCCACGGAATACGTATACAGCAGCCGAAAAAATTAGGACTAGCGCTTGTGGAAGTAAAATAGATAAAGCTAAAAGACACTAGGTAACATTACCAGTAAATTAGTGTCATTTATTTAACAATAAAAACAAATAGACAACGCGTTTCGCAAACGCCGTATTTGCTTCATCAGGTCATAGATGGGAATAACGAATTCAATTAATTCATTTTTATTTCTTTATTTTCGTTACCCCCATATTATTGTTCATTTTATATAGAGATCGGTACAACTTTGTGAGTCTTATCCATTTGATTCTTCGGCATGTACAGTTTTATTATAGATTCTGCATTAGAAATCCCATAAGGAGCGTCCTCGCTCTCCATTGGCCCAAATAATCGCGCTCTTTTAATTAGCAATCACAACAGAGCTCGGCTCTGCATTTCTTTTCCCAAGAACTCTATGAGAACGGTAGTAGACTCACCACTGATTGGCTAAGGCAGGACGAGCCCCTCTTCCCCCAACCAATCACAGTACTATAACAGGTCACTGTCGCTCCTATTCTGATTGGCTGGTTTATGCCGACCAATGAGAAGCGCTTGCAGAATTTGAATTTCTGTATTTCCCGGCAAATTTCTATATCCCAAATCCTTATGTTGCGGCGTTATTGATTTTTTGTAAGTGATTTTTTTATGTATTTTTTTTGAAGGTTTGAGCTCTTTTTCAGATAATGTTTTACACCTAATAAAAACGATTTTTTGGATTCATACTCCACGCCGCACGGAGCTGCGAGCTGAGATTTATTTCTTGAGCGATCTTATATATTTTACTTTAATTTTTTAGGATTCTACTTTTTCACCACATTTAATCATTTTAGTACAGCTTTGTTTTTATCTTCATTTCTTTTCATTTCAAAGGGACAATTCTTTATGCTCTTCTACATGTTTAATGATTTCTCCTGTTTTCCAGCCTGTCTAGGTATCGGAATACATGTTAGGCGAGTTCTTCTGCGCTAAGTCCGCACTGCGCCTCACAATGGCGAGGCGCGGCGGACTGTACACCGCTTGTATGATCGCACCTCGGGCACCAACATACATGAGGCGCAGCTTTCGCTTGAAATCGGGCGAAAACGTGCGCTCCGACGCGGCGAGATTCATACGTGTCGCCCATAATTTGGGATCAGGCTGTGCTTGGACTCAGCACCTTTTTCCAATAACGTGTTTTCCTTGTGCTCTGTGTATTGTGTTTCCTGGTTTTGAACTCTTGGATTACGTTTAAAGACTATTCTCTGCCTGTCGCCTGCCCTTACCTTATTGCCTGTGACCATGTAACGTCTCTGCCTGCCACCTGCCCTGATCCTATTGCCTGTGACCCGGTTATGTCTCAACTTGAAGCCTGTCTTGAACTTTCCCCTGGGACCCGGTTATGTTTCTGCCTGCCGCCTGCCCTGACCTCTCCCCTGTGACCCAGTTCCTTCTCTGCCTGCCGCCTGCCCTGACCTCTCCCCTGTGACCCATTTACGTCTTTGCCTGCCGCCTACCCTAACTTTATTGCCTGTGACTCGGTTGCGTCTCTGCCTGCCGCCTGTCCTGACCTTTCTGCCTGTGACCCATTATGTCTCTTACTGACACCTGCCCAGGGCCATCTTATCCATTGGGCACACTAGGCTGTTGCCCGGGGGCACCACAAGCATAGGGGCCTCAGGAGGTGAAGGTAAGTTCTGGGAATCCAGGGCACTTGCCCTGGATCACTGTATCGGCACTGTTTGTTTGTGTGTGTGTTCAGGATGTGCAACCGTTAAAAACAATGGTAGAACAGGAAGTCATCAGCTCCCTGCCCCACCAATTAGTCTTGTAAACTGCAGGCCTACCAGACGTCAATGGCATGATGATAGGGGTGGTTAGAGACATGGCCTGCTGTGATGGCCCATTGCTTTGCTATGCCCGGGGGCCCATTAGGCTGTTAAGACCCCTCTGAGCCTGCCCTGACCTTTCTGCCTGTGACCCGGTTCCGCTGCCTGCCGCCTGTCCTGACCTTATTGTCTGTAACCCGGTTCAGTCTCTGCCTGTCGCCTGCCCTGACCTCTCCCCTGTGACCCGGTTACGTCTCTTCCTGCCGCCTGCCCTGACCTTTCTGCCTGTGACCTGGAATCGGCCACTGTGCTTCTGAGCATCACGACATGTCATCCAGCAGGTTGTAGCGGAGATAACTGGAGAGTTCACAGAAAGGCAAAGAAGTGAACATCTTTGATTCCATTCACACTTGATGAGCGCTTATTGTAAATCAAATGCCCTGCAGACCGGATGCTGAATGCCGCACACGCCAGGCACGTTTAGGGAGCTGGAGGCACCAAGTGTAACGTCAGAGCTAGATAACCTGATCGCACCACCAGGCACAGGCATGATCGTCTTGCATGGGCCAGGGAGCATCTATGCTGGATGAGGGATTAGTTGTCCTCAGTGCTTTTCAGTGATGGAAGTTGATTCACTCTGATCAGAAATGATGCTAGATAATTAGATAATGATTGATAGATATGAGATAGATAGATAAATAGATAGATAGATAGATAGATAGATATGAGATAGATAGATACATATGAGATAGATAGATAGATGATAGATAGATAGATATAATATGAGATAATGAGATAGATAGATAGATATGAGATAGATATGATAAATAGAGATATGAGATAGATAGATAGAGATAGAGATAGATAGATAGATAGATAGATAAGATAGATAGTAGATAGATATGAGATAGATAGATATGAGATAGATAGATATGGATAAGATAGATAGATAGATAGATAGATAGATAGATAGATAGATAGATAGATAGATAGATATGAGATAGATAGATAGATAGGAGATATCCTGACTAACAAACTGAAAATTGCTGGATGGTGCTCGAAATGCAGTAGCTACGGTCACTCAGGAACAATATCTTAAACCAAAAATCAAAAAAAAAAGATAAAGGATTTTAATATATGTTAATAACACATCAAACAGTCAGTTTCGAGAAGTACAAAAAATCCTCTGTAAACACTGGATTATTTTGCTTCGCGATCCTGGTCTTAAAGATGTAATTCCCACACATCCTTATTTTATCTACAGAAAAGCTAAAACCCTAAGAAATATATTAGCTCTTTCAAAATTGAAACAACACTCATTAGATAATAGTAGTAAAGGAACAGAGAAAAATTCAAATAAATTGGTTATTAAAGGATCTATACCTTGCAAAAATCCCATTTGCAAGTGTTGTAATCAAATTGTTATAAGTAATACATTCACATCTTTAGCCACCAAGGAGGTATTCAAAATGAAAGAAAATTTAACTTGTTCGAGTGATTTCGTGATCTATCTTATAACCTGTAGTTGCGATATGCAATACGTGGGGAAAACTTCTACTAAACTTTCCCGTAGATTAAACAACCATCGTTATGATGCCAGACACAGCAGACTCACTTATAGCCTGCCTCGTCACTTTCTAGAAATCCATAACACTAAAGAACCAGTCTTCTGTATACAGCCCATAGAACGCATTTCAGAAAATTGTACTGATAGAGCCCAGATGTTGAGTAAACGTGAGGTTTATTGGATCTACAAGCTCAATACATTGAAACCACACGGTTTGAATGAAATGCAGGATGCCATTTTTTAACAAAAGAACAAACAATCCTCCTTTATACTGTCATCTTTTTATATATATATATATTTGTTATTAGGTAACTGTAATTGTTTTATCCATTGTTTTTAAAAAATTCATATAACGTTTATTTTTTTTTTCATTTTTTATTTTTTATTTTTTAGATATGTGTATTAAATATAAAAAAAATTTAACAGTATATTATTTTTAAATTTTATATTTTAGTATATAAATTTTATAGCCATAACGTTTTTTATGTATGGATTGTGTAAAATGCTATAATTATACATTAGAGAACATCGTTATTTCCCCTGATTTGTCAGGAAAATTGCATATATTTATTACTTAATTTTATGAATGGGTATTATCTGGTTAACATCTAGCCTCGTTTTGAAATGACTGATATAAATTGTTGCCATTTAGTGTTTATTTGTGCATATCTGAGGAAGCGGGCTGTGACCCGCGAAACGCGTTATGTGCTATCTTTATTGAATTAAATATACTTTATAGAATTAAACTGTAACCTGCTCAGATTCCCATTCAGCGCTCTAGTCCGATCAGGATTCCATTCTATTACACCTCGCTAGTGTCCCCTATACAGGGCCGCCATAAAGGCAGTACAGGGGGTACTGACGTACGGGGCCCGGTGAAAGAAGGGGGCCCGCTGAAAGCGGGGTTTATGCTGAAGGGGCCAGAGCTTCAGCTTATGGGGCTGAAATTTCTGATGCGGCCTGCCCTATAACGGTTTATGCGAGATTTCTCCTGATAGATATGAGATAGATTAGATTGATTGATTTTGCAGAACCTGCTGTGCGGCATCTAGAGTAAACACCATAAATGCCAGATCAGCTCCTTATAACTAATCAGTCAGCAGATTACTGCAGGAGACAGTTTCCAAGGTAAGAATGATTCATGCCGGAAATATTCTCTATGTCTACATCAATCTTTACTATTATAAAATATTGTTAAAAGAGCTTCTCTGCTTTAGACAATCCCTTTAGGTTACAGGGGTTCCCCATACATTAAGGGCGACATGTATGCATTTTTTTTGGGGGGGCACATTAGTAGCGTAGAATGCGCCTGAATCTATGAACCTGTTCTACTGCGGGTCATATATTTAGCGCTTTCTAGCTACAAAACGACATTTCAGGCTCAGGTAAACCACTTTTAGGGCGCATCCCCACGGCATAGGACAAATACCGGACGGTTTGCCGGCTGGTATTTGTCCTGTTTTGCGCCCGTCCCCATGGCCGCGGGATGGGGGGGGAGCGGCTTTTCTCTGCGATGAGCGGAGAAGAGCCCTCCCCCTTCCCATTGAGAAGCACAGATTCCGTCCGGTTTTCAGACGGAGGAAGGTGCTTGCCCAATGTTTTACCGCCGGGCAGAAAACCCGTGCAGTGGGGACTGTTGCACAGGTTTTCCATATAGCACAATTGTGCTCATTTTCAGCCGGTTTTTCAGGCGGTCTGAAAAACCGCAAACCGGCTGAAAAAACGTCCGAAAACCCTTGCCGTGGGGACATGCCCTTAAAGTGCTCTACCTGTTCCAGCAGTAATGTGCCTGGATTTGCCTTACTGAAGTCATAAATGTGTAGCTTTGTACACAGCTGCAGATGCTTTTTTGGATGCGTTTTACACGCGTTTTTGGATGCGTTTTTCGGATCCGTTTTTCAATGTATATACACAGTAAATGCTTCCTGCATTTTACATGTGTTTCAGATGAATCCCAATAGAGGCCGCTTCCAGCATTTTACATGTGTTTAATCTTATAAATCACTTTTTATATGTATTGAATGATATAAAAGCAGTTTCTGTTGAGTGGTTTTAGTATACTGAACCCACTTAAAATTCTATAATAAACTATTTCACTAAAACATTAATAAATTTATTAGTAAAAACTTCGATAATTTGTAAAAAAATGTTTTTATATCATTCAATACATATAAAAAGTGATTTATAAGATTAAACAGATCACAGTGCGCTTATCCAGTTTGCAGGAAAATCGCTAGGTGCTGAAAATGAAACAAAAGCGCCGATCGGGTCCTTTGTATATTGAATATTTGTGAATGGACCTTTTTGTCAATGGACTTTTTTGTGAATGGATTCAGAATGTCCATTCAGCCTCGTTTTTGAGGCTGATGGTATAAGTAGCTGTAGTATTGTGTTCTGTGTAGCATATCTGATGAAGCGAGCTTGAGACTCGCGAAACGCGTTATATGCTGTTAAATAAATTAGCTAATCCTTCTCGTAAGCCTATTTGTGCTTAACACCTAGTAGAGCGCTCTAGCCCCTATCAGTGTTCCCACAATTTAGTTTCTAGCAAACCTATCCAGGGTTTGGTTTGATACTATAATTTCCTTATAAGATTAAACACATGTAAAATGCTGTTAGCTCCCTCTATTGGGTCATTAGGTTACTAAAATTCAAACAGTTCTTCTAGATAAAATGAGACCCCTAGGGGCCGATTTAGTGTATTACACTTCAAATTTTAATCCAATGCGTTTGTCGGATGCGCTTTTAGTATCAAAAGTGCATCCAAAACGTACACAAAAGTATGTCGTGCTTTTGGATCCATTTTTAGGGCTCCAAAAGCGCACCCCATTGTTTCCTATGGGGATTTCACTTGTGTAAAACGCAAGTAGAATTGACATGTCAATTCTTAAAACAGATCCAAAAAACGCATTGAAAAGATGCAAGTAAATCACTCAACCCCAACTTTATATGAAGTGAAAGCAAAATTATTTACTCTATTCTACTAACAAAGTATTTTTCACATATTCTTTTCCAGCAACAAACAAAAATTTCCCAGGTCGTTCCTTCACTTTATAGTGGTTCTTGCTGTCTCGACTGCCTCATAAGCACAAAAAACAGCAGAATTTTGTCTACCCGCCCTCTGCAAACCTAACAGCGTCGCAACAACTTTTATGTCACAGCAAATCTGCCACTCATAATCTTTATATTTCACTCCCATGTTGTCATAAGTTTCCTTCATTCCACGTGCATAAGCCAAGGGCACTGATGGAAGCTTGTTGCCATTACGACACAGCGCTGCTTGCAAGCTAGTTTTAGAGGAATCAATAAAGATTCACCACTCATTTGGATCATGCTGAACAACGAGCTTTTCCATCAAACTACTCACATTTGTGCACACACACACTGAATCTTTCATTTAAAAAATGCTGATAAGCAAGTCATGTTCTTAAATGGAATGTGTCATCAAAAAATTAGTCATTGTTTAAGTCCCATTTTTATGTTAAACACAGGTTTTAGGATTTTTTTTTTTTATATCACTTTCAATATTTTTTAATAATTCTTAAGTCTTGCAGATTTCACTTTGGCCACTAGGCCTTGTTTGCACTGCTTTAACAGCAGTCAGAGAAATGCTTTACAGTAGCTTCATGCACATAGGAGACTTAATACTGACTCAGTCCCATTCACTTCTATAGGAGAGTTTTCTAGGCATGCTCTGTGACCTGGGAAGAAGTCACTGTGCAGGGAGGTGAAAGGGTGAACTCTGACCGTCTCCTCTTGTGACTGGTGGATCCTGTGTTATCTATTCACATGGTGTCTCCTTTCAGTTTGACCCTCTTTGTGCTGATAATGAGCAGACAACTGAGAATCTTTCTGTACAGAACATGAAGTGTCAGGCTATTGTTAGGCCTAGTGGCCAAAGGGAAAACTGCAGGACTTAAGAATTATTAAAAAATATTGAAAGTGATATGGAAAATTAAAAAAATATAACCAAAAATGTGTTGAACATAAAAATGTGAGTTAAACAGTAAGTCATTTTTGATGACACATTCTCTTTAAACTAAAAAATCTTTGTCCCTTTAGCGAGTAGGCTCCATTATTGTAGCCTAGAAAACAACAGTTCTGCCTGCTGTTTCGAAAGTCCCAATAATTGGGGCGACGTGTATGATTGGCTTAGACCCCAATTTTTATGCGCATTATAATAGTGTAGTATGCAACTGAATTCATGAACCCGCACTAACACGACAATTGTGGATCAGGTAAACCACTTTGAAAGTGCTCTACCTGTTCCAGCTGTAATGCACCTGGATTTGCCTAGGCTGAAGCTATAAATCTATAGCTTCGTACGGTTCTAGTGCGCCCAGTCTCCCGCACGCCCCTCGAAATCAGGCGCATGACAAAGGGCCGCGGGCGCTCTGCAATGTGCCTGATATTGGCATACGGGCGAATGAAAAATAAAGCGAACAGGGCTGCGCTAGATGTCAGGCTGAAAAGATGCCAGACTTCTGGCACAGCCCCATTCGTTCATGTCGCCCATAGTCCTTAGACCAAAGACTGTGCATCCAGCAAGATTAAGATCCAGTCCTTTTATTAAATAGACATATCCAAAAACAGAGATAAGTGAAATGCCGTTATCATGCTTACGTGTTTCAGACTCCTTGTTGGGCTGTGAACAAGGACTCATATCGAGTCTGAAACGCGTAAGCGTGATATCGGCATTTCACTTATCTCTGTTTTTGGATATGTCTATTTAATAAAAGGACTGGTTCTTAATCTTGCTAGATACACAGTCTTCTGTCTAAGGACTATATTCTTTGGATTATTTGCTCAAGCCGGCAGAAATCCGTGCAAGAATCCTATCCACACAGGCACCACCAGTGAATGGGACGGCAAACAGAGTGAACGCTGCATTTTTTCTATTGTATTTGTATTTAACAATTATTTTTATGACATCACAGCTGATGATAAATAATAGTTTGATCTTCTTAATACTGACAAATTATCATTATGATTTATCCGAAACAAATAAAATGCATATTCTGGCTGATTCTGGAAGAAAAAACTCAACATGGCAGATCAAAATGTAGCAGATTACATGATGGTAATTCTTTTGCATAAAATAATGTGACCAAGAGAAGACTGGTCATTAAAGAAAAAGTCAAAATTGGCTATTTTGGTAGATATGCATGTATCATATAGTCATGACAAAAATATAGTACACCCTCTTTGAATGGTTTTTGTATCAGGACATAATGAAGATTCTTAATTCCTTTGGTTTCTGCTTGTGAATAATCTTTTTTAATGTAAAATGATGGAATTGTTTTGGAAATGGCCGTATAACCACTGCTAGATTGATTGGCAGCAACCGTTGCTTCTCTAAGATCGTTGATGATGTCTTTTTATTATCACCTTCTAAAGACCTGATTTTTTCTTATTATGTCCTGATATGTAATACCATAGCAATCAAAGAGGTTATTCTTTTTCTCATGACTTTGTATATTTCTACATTCATTTTTATTCTTTATTTTTCTTTACATTTGAAGTTTTATTTGACTAAACCAAGTGGAACAACTGGAATTATGTAAAAAAAAAAAAAAAGAATATCAACAACCACAGAGCAAATACAAGGGAAGGGGTAAAAGTTGTATTTCAGGTTTTTAGAAACTTGATCAACACCTTAGACCATACATGGCTTATGTATTTTGATGCTTAAAATTCCAATGACAGTGTAAACGATACAGTAAATGCTGCATATAATTGGTGAGGGTAAAGGTTTTTGTGATGCGGGCGTACTCAGGCTTCGTGCCTTGGACAGCTTTAGTTGTAAAAACAGTGTTTGTAGCTGATCCTTTTCTCAGCTAAGAAGCGGATTGATCTGAATCTATTCTACACAATACTCTGTGAGCTAAACATCAGCACTGCTTAAAATCTTTGACTAGTTTGGTACAATGTATCAGTCTGGAGTTCAGGTTGTATAGCCAAGACTGTGGGGTACAAATGTTTGGTCTAAGGTCCCCAAGGCCCATGTTATTACACATGAGCATGACTTATCACATACATGGACACCCAGGATCACGGAGGGTTGAAGCTAATACAAGAGCACCTGCAAGCAGTCTTGTATCTGCATAGCCTAACTGCAGTACAAGTTTGTCCAACAGTTTCTCTGTCTTTGGCTCCCAATCTGCACATGTTCTCCCTGGAGACCTCTAACTCAAGCAAGAGAGAGGACTCAATAGACATGAGGAAAAATGAGCCTCTGGGGTCAAATTATTAATTCTGGTTTGCTGAATTGTTTTGTATATAAATAAATATTGTGTGTATCATGTTATCATATCATTTTATCATGTCTTTTTATGAAAATGTTACATTGATTCCTGTGAGGGGGGGTATTTTGCATGCGCATTCCTAATAGGCCCTTTTGTCAGAAAGGTGGAAGAAGGATACACAAAAGCTAGACGACATTTCACCAGGGACTCTGAGCACATGGGATAGGACAATGGGTAGAATTATACAACAAACAAATCTTGGCCATAATCTATGTTTTCCATTATTCAGATGAGATTATCGTGAAGGTACCTAGCCACATCTTCTGTCTTGTTCACTAGAATTTTTGGCTTTAGGGAACAACAGAAATGGAAACCGGACCAAATTATGAATCTTTCATATTCACATTTGGTATGCCTGGGTTGGGAAATTCATACTTGAGAACTTGGCAGTCCTGATACCTGGCTAGAAGACTCCTAGAAGGAGTTATAGCAGAAGCTGTAAATTCGTTTATTAGTGACACCGGAATGTAATTTGTCATCCCTAAACAAGAGGAGAGGCTGGGGGTTTTGGAGTTTCCATAAAACGCATTGGGAGACAGAGACCATGGTCAATTCCTGGAGTTGCCACCAAGCAGGTCTGTCTGTGTCTTCAGCTATGCTCTTCAGCCAAGATATTTTACCGATCGACATGGAAAAGGTCTGTTTTATGTACTTTCTCTCTTTTGTTTACTGTTCTGCACACTATTGTGTATGTCTGTTATTTTATAATTTTTGTAACTAAGCAGTATACCTGAATATTAAAGCTTAATTAAAGCTTTGCCTTGTTGCCCTAACAAACCACATAGATCTCTCAAGAGTAATTGTATAGTCCTTTTTAAGGTGGTGGCAGTGTGTGTTTTGTTGAGGGTGTTGACTGTGTGCAGGTACATGCAGTGTTCAGTGTAGATGGAGTGAGAACCGAATCTGAGCATATCCCTAGTCTCATCCGAGTTTCACAGAAGAAAGTGGGGCCTGTAGTTTGTGCCTGAAACGGTTTGAGCCATAGAGACCCCTCTGCGTGTGATTTTCCCTTTCTCTGGCACATAAGTGGGATTGAATTCTCTGTCTTCTTTATTGTGTGCCCTGGTGCCCTTGAGATCTCTCGCTTGTGCTCCCATCTCTGAGAAGTGAATTATGGAAAAGATGGATTATGGCCAAGATTTGTTTGATGTATAATTTTTCCCATTGTCGTATCCCATGTGCTCAGAGTCCCCGGTGACATATTACATGCCGGGGACACTAAGAAACTCATAATTTCAAGCTTCTGTCTTAACTTCTAGGAGCCTTCTAGCCAGATATCATGACCGCCAAGTTCCCAAGTATGAATTCACCAACCTAGGCATACCAAAGGTGAATATGAAAGATTTATAATTTGGTCCGATTTCCGAAAATTCTCGTGAACAAGACAGGAGGTGGGGCTGGATGTATCTTATTGATAACCTCATGTGAATAATGGAAAACATGGATTATGGCCAAGATTTGTTTGATGTATAATTCTTCCAATGGTCCTATCCCATGTGCTCAGAGTCCCCGGTGACATACCGTCTTGCTTTTGTATATCCCTCTTCCAACCTTCCAACTTAACATGTCTGTGTTGATTAGCATAGTTGACAAAAGGGACCATTAGGACTGCGCATGCTAAATAACCCCATCACAAGAATCAATGTAACATTTTCATAAAAATACATGATAACATGATACATCACACACAATATTTATAAACAAAACAATTCAGCAAACCAAAATTAATAATTTGACCACAGAGGCTAATTTTTCTCACAGACATCAATCCTGCAGAGAAGTTTTAATAGTATTTCTGATCCACTAATGCAGAAAGAACAGTGAGAGACAGGTTCCTACTGCAGTCAGTTGCTGCCTGGGGCAATCAGGAGACTTCACAGTCAGCAAGAGAGATTACTCAATAGACATCAATCCTGCAGAAACGTATTCATAGTACTCCTGGTCTACTAATGCAGACAGAACATTAGAGGGGGGAGGCTCCTGCAGCAGTCATTTGCTTCCTGGTGCAATGAGGAGACTTCATAGTCAAGCAAAAGAGACTACTCAATAGACATCAATCTTGCAGAAAAGTATTCATAGTACTCCTGGTCTACTAATGCAGACAGAACATTAAGGGGAGACTCCTGCTGCACCAATGGTTCTTACAGCACACAAAGGAGTGGTAGCAGTAAGAGACAGAAAAAAACTCATCTTTTGAGAGGCATTTATAACAACGCTGTCATGTGTTGGAAAAGGGTTAAACAGTTTTGTAGAAAGTACACAGAGAACACAAGTGTTTCGCAAAGAGAATGGTCCTAGCATTCCTGGTCTCCTAATGGGGATGGAAAAGGGGGGGGAGCTTCTGCTGCAGCCGGTTGCCTTACAGACAGACACATGGATGGTCACATAAGGTGAGAGAAAACAGCTGATCCTCTAAGACACATATACAAGAAGTCTGACACATGTGAGGGAGGGGTTTAACAGTTATGTAGAAACTCTGCAGAAAACACGGTGGTTTAGCAAAGAGAATTGTCTTAGCATTCCTATCTCCAAATGGGGATAGAACAGTGTGGGGAAGCTCCTGCTGCAGCCAGTTCCCTTATAACCAGACACAGGATTGGTAGCAGAGATAGAGAGAAAAAATTTGATCTCCCGAGACACATATAGAGGAATTCTTTATTTATTTTTCACAATTTTGAGTGTAGTTGTGCAGAATAAGAATTTTTTATTTTTTTATTTTAAATTTTTGTTAAATGTTTCTTGTTTTTTTTTTTAAGTATAAAAGTTACCTGATAATTTTAACATTCATTATTATATCACATACATTTTTAATGGATTGTCTGGTTTGAAAAAAAAAGAGTTAGGAAATTCAGTAAGTAGAGAGGAGACCATCAGAACACTCAAAATCCTTGCATTACATACACAAGCCATTGATTTATATAAGAAAAGTTTAATGCTTTTTTTCTCCTATAGTGGCGCTGCAGGAGAGTTAGACACTACAGATTAAAGTTAATCAGCAGGGGTCCGGGAGTTTATGATCAAAGAACCTTCAAATGGAAATTATCCAAAGCAAACAACTAGTTCCGGTTATCAAGTGTTGATCGAACTGTACTAGAAAAGTTAAGATCTAGCAGAACTTTTCGAATTTTTAGAACTCGAACCGAACCGAACATTTTGCTGCTCGTTCGAGTAAAGTTCTAGTTCTAGTTTGACATGCCATTTTCAGTTTCGTTTTGAGCGGGTTTCTGCACTTTTGGCGGCCATCCAATCACTGCAGAGCACAGAGAAGTGTCAAAAACAACATTGCTGAGGTGTAGGGCTCTCATTGGCTGCTCAAATCACATGACCATGTTACATATATTTCACCGTATTTCCTTGTAAGCACCATTTTCAGCTCCCTCTCTGTACTGTACAGACTGCTCTTAGTTAGTTATTTTCCTTTCCATAGACAGCAATAGTTAGGGAGTTTGGTATTTCCCACACCCAGAAGCTGTTATTTGGCAACATTTACAGGCTCACATAACTCTCATATACATGGATATATATTATACAGAGGCTTGGATTTGCTAAATCATACTCAGTGCCCAAAAGTTCCGTTTTGGGGGTTCAGTAATTGTATAACACACCGTCTCCAAATCTCCTATGTGTCAAAGGGGCTTTTGGGCCCCCTCAGGATGCAGGGCGCAGTAGCAGCTGCTACTGCTGCACCTCCTATAGCTACGCCCCTGCTTGGAAGCTGTCCTCATCTTTTCAGTTAGCCATTGAAAGGAATGAAGTATTTTAGCCATTCAATTTTTTTCTGTCACTCTTAGAGCCAAATTTTCTTCAATAAGTTGTTCCTTGTATCCAGTTTACTGTTTTGGATCGTGATTCCAGCTTCTCCTCACCTGTATAGGTATAAAATTAACCAGAACATCTTCTCCCATAGACTTTAATGAGGTTTGAAGTCCGAGTTCGAATAGAACCTCGAACCGAACTCACAAAAGTTCAAGTTTCTAATCGAATTAGAACTTTTTATTGTTCACTCAACACTAGTTATCAATAATGACAAATAGTTATCTTGTCATAAATATTAACTGACTTCTCTATGTCACTTTTTACCAGCTTTTTTCTGTTTAACAAGTAATCATAGATTTTGTCCTCCCCATGTGCATAACTTTGTATTTATCTGTGTTAAACCTCACCTGTCATTTTTCTGCCCAGGCCTCCAACCTATCCAGATCCCTTTGTAATAATACATTATCCTCTATTGTGTTGATTACTTTACAGAGCTTAGTATCATCTGCAAAGATAAATATTCTACTGTGCAATCCATGTGTAAGATCAATAATGAAAATATTAAAGAGGATAGGGCCCAATACTGACCCCTGTAGTCACCACCAATAACAGGGTTCCAGTCTGAATATGCAATATTAATCACCCCCCTTTGTTTTCTATCACTGAGCCAGTTACTTACCCACTTGCAAACATTTTCCCCCAGTCCAAGCATTCTCATTTTACTTACCAACCTTTTATGTAGCACAGTATCATAGGCTTTAGAAAAATACATTAGTGTTGCAGAAAAGTGTATTAGTGTTACCGTCCCTTAGTGGTACCCTGTTAGCTGCGGGTGTCGGATTCTAGTCTCGTATAGAGCAGGCTCAGTAAGTCGAGCTCCCTAGCTCCTTACTGGAATGATGATTTAAGTTCACATCATGTTGATAAGCGGTTAAGGTGAATGGAGCTGAGCTGCAAGACCAAACAGAGCTGATGGACAGGAATAATTTTTTCTACCCAATTGTAAAGGTAGAAGAATAAACAAAGCATTTATTACTGAAAAATAAGTTTATTTTCTCAAGCAACAGGTCTCAAATATTATTCAATTTCTTAAAAATATCCTCCTCTGATATAAAAAACAAGTGACCTCCTAGAAACATCGCACGTTCCCTAAAAGTGTAACAATTCTCCCTACTTCATGTCATTGCACCTATAAATCTCTCCAGTTTTACTCAGGAGCCACAGGAATCCGGCATCATAAGTGAGATGCTTGAAGGTGGCGCAGAAGTCCAGACGGGTCCATGATGTCCCTGTTGGGGTCGAGGCAGTGATTCCCTCCCTGAAAGAAGAATAATTGTTATTATATTGACCTGACATAGAACAATGGGCTATTATATCACAGGGGTGTTGTGGTCTTTCTCTGGACCCCCTCTCCTATGAGCCTTTGGGAAGCCCAATGGGTTCAGATATTATTGCTAAAATATTCATAGGTGGGTCAACCATACCATGTACAGATGACCTGTTATATCGTCGGGATAGGTACGATCTTGAGAACTTCTCCCCTGTAGGAGGCTCTGCAAAGAGTGTCTACCGTTATAGTGGACTCAATAGATCCCAAGGGTGTTGTGTGATTAAACTAAAGCAAATATGAGGACCCCACCAACCAGCTCCCCATATCTAAGCTTCCTGAAGGAGCAATGGAACATCATCCCATTGAATGAGCTCATATCCTTCATAATGTAAATTCTGCATAATGTCACTCTCGAGCACTTACCTTCTGAAGGCATCTCCAGCTGAGTTGATACCATAGACGGATCCATCAGTGGCCACTTCCAGCATAGTCAGGCTACCCTCCACCTGCTTCCAGCTACATCCCTGGCAGGCATCGGGGGTCACCTTCTCACGGAAAAAGATGCACTTAGCGCTGTTGATTCCCCAGCAACCAAATGCTCCACAGCTGTAATATTTCAGAGACCCTTCCATAGCCGAGAACATGACGAGGGAAGACTTTGAGACTGTGCAATTCTGATTCAAGCAAAAGACATTGTCATTCATGTTCACTCCACCCAGGAACTTATCACCTCCGGCGTCCACCTGCTTCAGGAGTCCTGGAGGAAGGAACAAGAGAGAAGTGAGAAAGATCTTAGAATTAGTTACAATATTCTAAATATTAGGCTAGGTAAAGGCTGCTGCTGACCACAAGGGACAGTGATTGTTGTGCCTGGTGCAAAGGAGAAATGATTGTTGTGCCTAGTGCTATTCACAAGTGGCAGTGATTGTTGTTCCTAGTGTTGACCACAAAGGGCAGTAATTATAATGCCTAGTGCTAACAAAAAGGGGCATTGATTGTTATGGCTAGTGCTGGCCATAAGGAGAAATGATTGTTGTGGCTAGGGCTATTCACACGGGGCAGTGATTGTTGTGCCTAGTGTTGACCACAAGGGGCAGTGATTATAATGCCTAGTGCTAACCACAAGGGGCATTGATTGTTATGGCTAGTGCTGGCCACAAAGAGAAATGATTGTTGTGCCTGGTGCTGACCACAAGGGGCAGTGATTGTTGTACCTGGTGCTGACCATAAGGGGAAATGATTGTTGTGCCTAGTGCTGATCACAAGGGGCAGTGATTTTTGTGGATTGTGCTGGCCACAAGGGGCAGTGATTGGAATACCTAGTGCTGGCTACAAGGGGCAGTAATTGTAATGCCTAGTGCTGACCACAAGGGGCGGTGATTGTAATGCCTAGTGCTTGCCACAAGGGGCAGTGATTATTGTGCCTAGTGCTGGCCATAAGGCGTAGTGATTGTAATGCCTAGTGTTGACCACAAAGGACAATAATTGTAACGTCTAGTGCCAGCCACAAGGGGCAATGTTTGTAATGCTCCAACCTCTCGAACCCTAGGAATAACCGTGTATCACTTTTAGTATGAAATGTTCCTTTAAAACCCAAACTAATATGCATATCTCATTTTTGGAATCATTCTGACCAGGACCAATCTGCAGATTGACAGAGTTAGGTGACCACCTGCCTCTGTCTGTCAGTAAGTGGTATAACAATTATATATGGAGCAGGCACAGGAGCTGAGCCCACTCTATACTCAGTGACTTCCGCCTTCAGCATCCGTGGCTTGAGATAACTTGAGATAAAAGTATAAAAGAAAATAAAAAAAAAAATTAAAGAGTTCAAATCACTCCCCCCATCTTTTGCCATTTTACAAATAAAAAAATTAAAAAGTTACACTTAATCCATGAAATTCTGATGTATTAAATCATATAATCCTTCATCCTGTAAGCTGAACACCGTAGAAGAAAAAAAATTAGAAACTGCAAAATTGTTCCGAAAAAAGTCCACAAAAAAATGTCCTATCACTCAGGTCCATAGGTGGAAGTACAAAAAGTTATTGGTCACAAAAAATGGTGCTGCAGTGCAAAATTAAGAAAAATTGAATATTTTTAGTTTTTTTTAAAGTACAAAAACCCTACATATTTGGTATCGCCGGAATCGTACCAATCTGCAGAATACAGATAACACATTATTTATACCAAAGAAGGAACGCCGTAAAAACCAAATCCCCTGCAAACATGCCGCCAGCACAATTTTTCCACATTTTATCCCACTTAGAATTTTTCTTTCAGTTTGCCAGTACATAATATGGTACAGTCAATGGCACTATTAAAACATACATCTTGTCCTGCAAAAAACAAGCCCTTACATGTCTATGTAGATGGAAAGAATAAAAAAAAGTTATGGCTCTTGGAAAGTGGGAAGGAAAAAAATAAAGTCACTTTACCTGTCACAGGTTTCCACTTATTGTCCTGCAGTTTGAAGACAGTGTAATCCTTATAGTTTCCCCCAGATCCGCCGGTCCGCCCCCAAAAGGGGATGACTTCCCCGGGAATCAGCCCAGGTGTTATTCACCCGGTGAAGAAAATCATGTCATCATTAACTCCATACACTTGTCCGGCGCCGGCATCAATCTGTTTCAGTTTTCCAGGTATCAATACACATTGAAAATCTAAAAACAAAAATGGGAAAAATGATGTAAAAGTATATCACACATGGATAGAGGCATAGCTGTAACTCATAGGGCCCCATTGTCAAATAAGATGGGGCCCACCACCTCAGGACAGGAATCCAAAAGAGAAGCGTGATAAGAAATATATACAGTATATCTGAGAAGCCATATAGTAGTGCTACAGAGCAGAAAGCCACCAACTGGTGATTACCTTGGCCTCCTCAAAAAACCAAGCAGTTGCTTTTGGCCTAAGTAAACCCCATAAACCATGAATAAATGATTTTTCCTACATAGACAGGGGAAAAGCCAAAAATCATATCCTCTGGTCAGTCCAAGAAACTCAGGGTGACCATGTCCAGGAAGCTGAGATGCGAGGAGATGTATGCCAAGGTCTTCACACTAAGGTGCCCCATTACTTGCCTATGACCTGAAGAGAACAATGGACCTTATATATGACAACTGTCTAGGTCTAAGACTCTTTGTTGCCCATAGCAACCAATCAGAGTTAAATAGAAAACCAAAATTTAAGTTCAAAAACCCCCCCCCCCCCCCCCCCCAAAAACCAAAAAAAACAAAACAAGCCAATAGCAACCGTCGACCCCATGGCAACCAAATGAAGTTTCATAGCAACCAAGGGAAAACCTCATAAAAACCCAATCAGAGCACATAGAAAACCAATAAAGAGTGCAGATTTTTTTTTCGGGACACTGCCCTTGAAAAATAAAAAGGTTGAGCTTGATTGGCTGCCAAAAGCTTGTTTTGGTTTTGTTGGAGCTCTGTTTGGGCCCTGCTAGAGCTCTGTTTGGGTTTAATATGAGCCCGTTTGGGTTTGCTATGATTCTGATTGGTTGCAAATGGGCTCTGATTGGTTGTTTGGGTTTTTGCAAATTGGGGCTCGTTTTTGTTGCTAGAGCTCTGATTGGTTGCTTTTGGGTTTGTTTGTTTGCTATGGGCTCTGTTTGGGTTGCATGAGCCTGATTGGTTGTTTTGGGGCTTGATTGGTTGCTATGGGTTTCTGATGGGTTGCAAATGCGCTTGATGGTTGCTATGAGCTCTAAATTGGTTGTATGGACTGTGTTTGGGTTGCTATGGGAAACCCAAAAAGAAAGTTTTAGACCTGGGACATTTTGCCCTTTACAGGGTCTCCAAATTGTTCTTTTTCTCTTAGCAGGTAAAGGGACAGCTAAACCCAAGTTCTTTGGTATAGGCAACACCCACCCCATATTTTGATTTTCCCTAAACACTGAAAATCAGGATGAGGAAAAAAGACGACCTGTTAAACCTCTCTGTGTTAGAAAACCCTTGTGCCCCGTAAAAATTAAAAATTTCCGGGAGCTCGTTTTTTATATCTCTGTTTTTGTGTGTTCCTCTTTTATTCCCCCCTAGAAAAAATTTTAATGAATCCTTCAGATGAGTGCTGCCAATTGAGTACCTGCTCTTTTCAACATGCCCAAATCAAAAGTGACGTCAGTGTTGCAGGGACCCCCCCTCTGAAAACTGGAATGGTACACCCACCCTGCCCAACTTTCGGAACCACAGAGGAGCAGCACAACACAGAGATATAAGAGAAGAGGCTCCGGGATTATTATTTTATACAGAACACAAGTATTTATTAAAACAGACAGGTCAGGGGTCCTTTTAAGCTACAAGTGTCTGACTGGGTTGTCCGGGGCCCACCAGTGGATTTGATTTTTTTTGGGCTCAACAGAAAAAGTTAAAATTCTTGAACCCCCCCCCCAAACACAAACTGTACATGACTTTTTGTACTCTTTTTGTACATATCCCAATTATGGACAAAGTGTAAAAAGTGGGTTTAAAGAGTAAACTGTAGTTTTTTTTTTTGGGCCCCCAAAAATTTAAAACCCAAATTTGGGGGGCCCCAATAATCAACCCCAGGGGTTTAGCCCCAAATTAATCAAATTTCCATTTAAGGGGCCCCAAAAATCAACTCCATGGTGGGCCCAAAAAAACAATTCCACTGGTGGGCCTCGGAAATAAACTCCAGGGTGGCCCCCAAAAAACCCAACCCCAAGGGTGCCCCCCCAAGAACAAAAACCCACAAGTGGCCCCTAAGAATAAAACTCCACAGGGGGGTTTCCAAGAAAAAACCCCAATGGGGGGCTCCAAGATTAAATTTCCCGGGTGGCCCCAAAGGGAAATCAACCCCAAAATGGGGGAAACCCAAAGAATAAACTCCACTGATAAACCCCCAAAAATTTCAATTCCACGGGTGTCCCCAAAAAATCAGGCCCCCATGGGGGGGCCCCAAGAATAAGCCCCAAAGGTGGGCCCCAAGAAAAACTCCCCTAGGGGGGCCCCAAGAATCACCCCCACTGGGGGGCCCTCAAGAATAAAACCCCCACTGGGGGAAACCCCAAAAACCCAAACTCCACTGGGGGGCCCCCAAAGAATAAACCCTCTAGGGGGCCCCCAAGAATCACCCCCAAAGGTGGGCCCCCCAGAAAAAGTCCACTGGGGGCCCCGAAGAATAAAGCTTCAGGGTTTGGGCCCCCCAAGAAAAAGCCCCTGTAAAGGGCCCCCCGGGAATCAACGCAACAGGTAACCCCCAAAAAATCAACCCCAGGAGGACCCCAATAATAATCCTCTAGTCCCCCTAGGCCCCCCCCATCCAGCACCCCCCAAAAATTTTGCAGATCTTGAGGTTTACCATTAATTTTTTTAAAATTATTGGGGAAAGAAAGAAAAATCCCCACCCAAAAATACAAAACTAAAACCCTTGGAAACCCACAAAGATGTGTCCGTAGTGCAGAAACATAAATTGTTTAAAAAAAAGACAAAGAATTCCCTGCAGCCCCCGGGAAAGACCCGGGGGCAAAAAGGGAACACGGAGGATAAAAGCTCATGGGATTTGGAGAAGGAGTCTAGGGAAAGGGGAGTCTATGGAAGGAGCCCTGGGAAAGCATGAGTTTTCAACCCCTTTCCCTATTTATCCAAGTCCCCGGCTCCTCCTGACACAAAAATCACCAATAGTAGAAGGACGAAAAAGAGATAACAATTTGCTCCTTGATTCATTGTTTTTTTTTCTAGGTGAAGGCAATTAAGAGATAATTAAACTTATAGCCTATTTTGCTGAACACAAACCTTTATTATTTTTTATTTTTAAATTATTATTTTTAAATTATTTTTGTTTTCCCAGTTTTTGGGGGAAACTTAAATCAAGACAAATTTTGATCCCAACCTTATGTTTAACTATATTTACTGAGATATAATAATTTTCTATATCACATTTATTCAATTTTTTTTTTCAATGAAAATAACTATACCTGAAAATCTCTGATACAAAAAATTACATGGGCGGGTTTCCATCATAAAAACCCCGAACATATGGTCTTTTAAATGGCAGTGGACATCAAGACGGGCCCAGAGTTTTCTTTGGGCCTTTGATTTTATACACGATGTGCAGGAAAAAAGAAAAGAAGCCTCACCGGGGCCCCAAAAGGGGGACCCGTTTCACCCCTTTTAGCAGAAAAAGGGAAATTTGTTGTCCCCGCACCTTACTGTAGAGGGCAAACTAACCGCCCAAATAAATTTTGCATGTCCCTCACTAATATGTGAAGAGTAGTACGGGGAAATGTAGATACCCCCACCGAAACAGTGGGAACCCTTACTAGACCGCCAATCACTCCCATGTACCTCACTACTATGTGTAAGAGCAGTACAGGACTGTAGTACTGCACTGTACTGTACAGAGGCGCTATGGGCCCCCCAATAAATTTCAGCACCTCCCCTTAATACATGAAAAGAATACGGACTTTTAGAAACCACACCGTACTGTAGGAAGGCCTTAGATCCCAAATTTCACGGGAAATGCACCTAACAAATACATTTAAGGGTAAACAGGCCATGTATTACCGCACTGTACTGTTGAGGGGGCGCTTTTAGCCCACCAATCACCCCCGGCCCCTCACTAAACAGGGTTAAACGCAGAAAGGAAAAGTAGTACGGCACTGTATTTGTAAGGGGCCCTTTCCCCCTCACTAAAAACATTTTAAGACAGTACAGGAAATTTTAGTCCCGGTACTGTACTGTAAAAGGGGAGCTATAAAACCCGCCAATCACTGCATCCCATTAAACAAATTTCATGTAAGAGAAATTACAGGACTTGTGGGGTTCCGAAATGAATTGTGGGGGAAAAGCTATAGACCACCAATCAACTCCCCTCCCCACCCCTAATACATGTAAGAGCATACAGGACATGTAGTAAACCGCACTGTACTGTAGGGAGGCCATAGACCCCCAATCAACTGCCTGAAACCCCCAACCTAAAAAAGTAAGGCAGTACAGGAAAATTTAAAAAGCATTTTAAAATGAAAGTAGGTGCAATAGACCACCAATCATTTCCCCCATGCACCCTTCCAATAATACATTTAAGACCCGTACGGGGACATGTTTAGGTTTACCCGCATTGTACTGTGAGGGGGGTGCTATAGAACCCCAAAACCTGATGCCCCTCCCCTAATAGGGGGTAAAAGCAGAACAGGCCCCCCCCCCCCATGTAATTTTATTCCCGCCCCTTCCCTTTTGGGGAGGGGGCCTTAATTAAAACCTTCCAATCCTGCATGCACCTCACTTTAAATGGGACCCCAGTACGGGAAATATGTAGTCCGAAACGTAACTGTTGAGAGGGCCTATAAAAATCCCAAATCACTGCATGAATCACTAATACATTTTAAAGCAAGTACAGGACAGGGAGAAAGCACTGAAACAGTGAGAGGCGTTTTATAGCCCCTAAAATAAACTGCATGTAACCTAACTAATAAAGTAAAAAAGCAGTACAGGTTTTTGTACATTTTGCACTTATTTGTAAAAGGAGACGCAATAACCAAACCAAATTCACTGCATGCACCCACTAAAAACATTTTTAAATCCAGAACAGGACTTTTAAAGTACTAAAACTGTACTGTAGAGGGGCTATAGGACCCCCCAAACCACTGCTTTGCCCCTCATTTAATACATTTAAGAGCAGAAACGGGAAACTTTGTAGTACTCCCACTGTACTTTAGAGAGGCCTATAGCCCCCCAATCACTGCTAAAACCTCACTAATAAAAGTAGTACTGCACTTTTACGGTTAAGAAGGCGCAATAGCCCAAAACCAATAAACTCCCTGAACCTCATTTAAAACAATAAGACCCATTACAGGACATTTTATTGCCGCACTAAAATTTTAAAAGGGGCGCTTTTGACCCCAATCACGCAGCCCCCTCACAAATCCCATGTAATGCAGTAAGGAAAATTTTAGTACGCAAGGTACTGTAGAGAGGAGCTATAGACCCCCCAATCACTGCATTTTTCCTCACTAATACTTGTAAAAGCATACGGGACATGTGGTATTTGCACTGAAATTTAGAGAGGCGCTATAGCCCCCAAATTTCATACATGTTTTCCTCACTAATACAGCAGTTTTACAAGTAAAATTTAAAGAAAAAGGATTGGATCTTCCTCAAATAACATTGCCGCAGATCAGCAGTTTTGGGGTACATTGAAATGGTGAGTGTATTTTTCAATAAAAATTTCCCAAAGGGAAATTTGTTCCAATGTGTTGTGAGAATATTTTTTCCCAAAATCATTGTAACTGGAGGGAGCGCTGTATTACATTTCTGCTGCAGTTATCACAGGGGAAATAAGTAAATGGCTTTATCATTCATCAACAGAATCAGCTGTTTGCCGGGATCTCAGGATCTGTATTAGGCAATATAGATGTCATAGATAGGGGGATCTCTATATAGATAGGGGGATCCCTTAATGTTTTATATGCCCTTTTGGGAGCGGTTTTTCCCCGAGGGGACCTTTAGTATCAAACGACCCCCTTTTAATAAAACATTTCCCCTAAACAGCGATAATAAACAGCGGGCTGCATCATGCTGCTCCATGTTGGAGCCATGGGGATCATCTGGTTGTATTGGTGACCAATAACCCTACTGGTTTCCTGCATTGGCGATATGGAGGAAGTAGTGGTCTGAGATCTCTCCCTACACATGGCGGTCATTCACCAGCGACTGGTTACCTGCTCCATTCTGAAGCCAGGAAACTCAAGAGGAGCCATGGAGGAATAAAGGAGATGGAGGTATTATATGTAGTCTTAGTTTACCCAACGGAGGTAAGGGCTTATGTGCACTACCTTGTTGTGGTTCTTTCAAACCCTTTGGGGGTTTGGGACGGTGAAAATTATGGCACTCATAGATCTCTAGGGCTCTATAAATTTACTAATTTTTCGCCCCCATTCTGCCTATGGGCTCGGGGGCATTTGTACCCAATTTTAGGGGCCCCAAAAGTAAAATAAATGGGCCCCATCACATTGTTTTGGGAGCTGAAACAGCAGGGACAGGGACTAATAAGTAGTGCCATACAAACCCAAAAAAATAAAATTTGTAGAGCTATATAGCAGAAAACCACCAGCTTATTATTCTCTTCAAAAATATCCAATGGTTTTTTTTTTTGCTAAAAGGGGCCCCTGACCTTGGGTGCCAAGGCTTAATTTTTACAACATGATACAGAGGTAGTCTCCCCCAGATGCACAGCTCCACCATTACATCGGAGCATCATGTACCTTCCAATGACAGTCTAATAATCCAGAATAATTGAAAATTCAACAGTCACCAAATCCCATTATGTAGATGAAAGGAGGGTTTACTGCATCTATTTTTTTTTTAATTTTTTAACATATATAACAAAAGTTCTTAGAATTCTTCAGACTTTTATAGGGGGACACAGGGTTTGTAACATCAGGGGACATCAGAAATACATTAAAGATGTCTTCAAGGGGCCCCTTAGTGACCGTCATTATCAGGGCCTTCTTGTTGTCTTTAGGTTAAAAAGTATGGGGTAATGCTTTTGGGTCTAAATTTCCCAAAACTCCATTTTTCAAGGGTATCCTTTTTTTGTCTCTTGTATGGACGGAGTCTACCGTCACCTCAGACCTTGTTATAGGGGGGTTGGGAAAGTGGAAACATTGTTTTGCTTTTTTTTGGGGATGTTTTGGGGCTTTACATCTTTAAAATTACCATTTTTTGCCTTTAAATTTAAAAAAAAATTACGTCCCTTAAAATTAAAATTTAAAATTTTACATTGCACCCCCAGAAATTAATTTATATCAAAACACTGTGAAGATACAAATGTGCAGAAACTGAAGCCAGTGATACGGAACCTGTGCTAGCATTTTCTTCTGCTGTGTTTTTTTTCAGTGTGTTTAAGAGTGGGGAGAAGAGGGTTGCATTGAAATCCAAAAAAATGGGCCAGCACTTTGAACACAAATTTTTTAAGTGGTCATAAACGTGTAAATAACTCATGAAAAATTAAGTTACATTAAAACCAAGCCCAAACCCTTGTTTTTGCTGTGAAATTCACAATAAGTTTTATGTTTTTAAAATGACCCTTTCCATTTGGAAAAAAAAAAGTTTGGGTCCGAAAAAGGGCCCATTCAAAATGGCCGCCATGGTCAAAACCCATCTTGAAAAGTTTTCCCCCTATCACCCAAATAATGGGGCCACAAAAAAGGAAAAAAGGGTATCCCAACCATTTCCCATTTTTTTTTAAAGGGGTAAACCATATTTAAAAGGCCCCCTACTGAAATAATGTGATGAAAGATTCAAACCCATGCATTTTTTTAATTTTTGTATATATATTATATATAAAATTTTATATATATATATATATAAAAATTTATATATTATGAAGAATGGTGGAGTTTAAAGAAGCTCAAATGTAAATGAGATAACAATAGTTTCCAAAGAAAAAAACACAAAAAACATAAAAAAAAACCTTGGGGGGGCAGGTAAGGGCGGTTCCCGTTTTCTTTTTTTGAAGCTGTAAAAACACTTTTGTTCAAATTTTCAAAGGGGGGAAAGAGACTGAAAAAGAATAAAACTAATAAAACTTTACTGCCATAAAAACTATGAAAAAGAAACTGAACTGAAATAAATTGTTATATAAAACACAAACAAAATAAAACTGCCCAACAATAGAACCAGGGGGAAGGAAAAGACAAAGGGGGGGCCCCGGACTCCTGTACCCAAAAAAAATGGTTTTTTATATTTTAAGGGTCCGTCCAAACGGGTTTTGATTTATTGGTTCGATTTTTTCCCGATGGTTTTACCGCTGAAAAACCCCCCAGAAAAAAAGTGGAAAAAGACTCTAAAAAAGAAAATCCCCTCGGTATTCTACACTGAACGGGTTTTCAGCCCGAGGGTTTTTCCCGCCGCCGGTTTTTCCAAAAAAACGTTTTAAAATTGCACAATCTTTTTTAACCGGGTTTTTTGGGGAGAAGACCCGGTTTCAAATTTAGTGGTTATGGAGGGGTGGCAAAACCGCAAACCATGGAAAAGAACCGTCCCCCCAAAAACCGGGAAAAGACGACAAAATAACATCCAATTTTAAAACAAATCCCATCAGTATTTTTTTATATGCCCGTTTTAGGCTGTGTTCCCCCGGCTTAATTGCGGGACTTTTTTTCCCCGCCCAAATTTCCCCCAAAGGGCTCGGGAGCGGGGGGCCGGGGGGGCCGACTCCATAACATTCATTTTCCGGGCCGCCCTATACGAAATGAATTAAATTTACATGTCACTTTTTCTCCCGCTCGAAATATTTGTTCCCAGCAGGGAGAGAAAAACGTAATCCAAGGGGCCGGCTCAGAGCGTCCCCCCAAAGGGGGGCCCGGTTTTTTTCCCCCCCCCGCAGGTCCTGAGTGCCCAGCATGGCGCAAACTTCAAAGGGGGTTTAACGGTCGCATTTTGCAAACCCGACCCCTGTTTTCCAGGGGGGGCCCAAAAGGGCCCCCTCTCGCCCCACGGCTGCACGGCCGGGGCAAAGAAACCAAACCCCTGCAGCCTCACGGCCCCCGCCTGCCCGCGTGGGTTTCAAGGGAGCGGCCGAGGCAGAAGACCCGGGGATTTTCGCCCAAAGCCGTTCAGTCCCAGGAGGCCTTTGCAGCAGGGGCGTATGTGTGACGCTTCGCGCCCCTCTCCACGCCCTGCCCCTTTGCTGCCAGGGCCCTCCAGACGGGGAGAGAAGAGGAAGCGGACAACGGCAATTATTTTTTTATTTTTTTAAACTACTTACTGGCCTCCCTGCCTTTTACTGGCCCTGATATATATTCCCCTCCCATTATTGGCCTTCCCCCTATAAAATTGCCCTCCCTTTTTAAACTGGCCCGCCTGCCTATTTTTGGGCCCCTCCCTTTATACTTGCCCTGCCTTTTTTGGCCCTGCCTCCCTGCCAATACTTGCCTGCCTTTTTTTGCCCTCCCCTATATACTGGTCCTCCTGCCTGCCTATATACTTCCCCTGCCTATATACGGCCCTCCCGTGCCTATCTTTTCCCTTATACTGGCCGCCTGCCTGCTATATACTGGCCCTGCCTTTATTTCCCCTGCCTTATAGGGCCCCTGCCAAAATTTACTTGCCCTCCCCTATTTACGGGCCCCCCTTTACTGGCCCTCCCTCCCTGCTTTTAAAATTCCCCTGCCTTTACTTGCCCTGCCTATTACATGCCCTGCCCCCTATTTTACTTGCCCTCCCTATATACTGGCCCTCCCTATATACGGGCCCCTGCCTCCCTGCTTTATATTTGCCCTGCCTATATCTTGCCTCCCATTTACTCCCCTCCCTGCCGCCTAATATTGTCTCCCATAATGGCCCTGCTCCCCTGCCTTTTAACTTCCCCTGCCTATATACTTGCCCTGTCTATATACTGGCCTTCCTGCCTGCCTTTACTTGCCCTCCCTTATAATGGCCCGCCTCCCTGCCTATATACTTGCCCTCCTAATCTTTTTCCTTGCCTATATACTGGTCCTGCCTCCCTTTATACTCGCCCCCTGCCTATTTAGGCCCTGCCTCCCTTTTTTTTGGCCCCTCCCTCCCATATACAGGCCCTGCCTGCCTCCTATATCTTCCCCTGTCCCCCGGGGCCTAATATTGCCCGTGCCTTATCCTCCCCCTGCTCCCTTACATACGGGCCCTCCCTTTTTTATTACGGCCTGGCTGGGGGGACAAACTGGCCTGCTGCTTTACTGGCCCGGCTGCAAATTATGGCCCCTCCGGAATTACTGCCTCGGGCCCCTACTGGCAAATTTTGGGCCTTCATGGAAATTATGGCCCTACCTGGCAAATTACTGGGGACGCCCTATACCTGGCTAATTATGGGGGCAGCCCTGCTCCCTGGTTGATTATGGGGGCCCCCTAGTACCGGGGTTATTACGGGGGGCGGGCCCAGCTCCCGACTAGTTAGGGGGCACCTATTCCTGGCTAATTACAGGGGAAACCCCCTGTCTCCCTCCCAAATTTAATGGGGAAGGGCCTGTTTCCCCTACCTAATGGGGGTCTCCCTATTTATTATCCCTTTTTTATCGATTTTTTTTCATTCAAATATTTAGGGTCTAACATACCGTTTGGGGGTTAATTTCTAACTTTTTTACTGTGGGGGGCCGCAAAGGGGCAATATTAAATATTTGGGGCTCTATGGAAGGGAGCTTGTCAAATTTGGGAATTGATAGGGAAAAATGCTGGAAAAAAGAGGAGTCTAAGTGTTTTGGGGGGAAATTCTATAGGGAGGGTTGTGACCCGGGGGAAGAAACACTGCATGCTTTTGACGGAGAAAAAAAGGGGAAAGGAAACCAATACAGGAAGAGTTCCGTGAGTCCCGCTGTCAGGGGTCATTTTTTTCTGTGTTGAAACAGTGCTGTATTCATTATGGGACCTGACTCTGGTAATGTGTTGGTGGGTTTGTAGATTATGCTGGTGCTTATGTAGTGTCGGGGGTGGGGGGGTTGTCCCCGGATTGTAAGCAAGTGCACACCGCTCTGTGATGGGGGTTTTTTCCGGGACCACTTTTTTCTCTCTTGCTTGTGTTTAGGAGGCTTTCCCCAGAGCGGGGTTTGGTGATTTTTATGCGTTTTTTTGTGCAGAAATGTAAAGCATTAACTGCTCTGCCTTTTGCACAAAAAACCCCCAAAAAACTAAAAAAGCACCAAAATGCTCTGTGGAAAGCGGCTTTTTATGTAGTTTTTTTTAGAAATGGCGAGGTGCGAGAACAAGGGGCTTTTTTTTTAAGGGGGATATTGTTGTGGGCTTGGGGGTTAGTGCCAGGCTGATTTTTATTCCAATCCCGGCCCCGGAATCCTAGTTCTCTATGAAATGTGGTTACCCTAAAACTGGGCGTATTTCGCCATTAATTTACGCGTACGGGGCAAAAATTTCAGGCTAATACGTCCCAAAATAAGCCGTTGAAATAGTTTGAAGTAGAAAATTTCAGGAAGGTTTTTAATAATATGGGGCAGTGCTTTTGAATTGTTAAAGGAGGGGAAGCAACTGCTGTAGTTTTAAATTGCCGGTTGGGCTGACTCTTGGGAAGTGCTGTTCATAATGCAGAACTGTACCCCCTGAAATTACCGTAATTATGTTACATACTGAAACTCCTGAAATGAATTATGTTATACAGCATATCCCCTGAAATTCATTATAGTACATACAATACCCCATACATTAATTATCTAACACCCTGCAACTCCCAAACGTCATCATGCCAAACTAACCCTGAAATTAATTATTACAGTTGAAACTAGAAGTTTCCATCCACTGTATATAAAGCCCCATCTGCAGGTTTCTCCATCCACTGTATATAAAGCCCCATCTGCAGGTTTTTCTCACTATCTGACATGAAATCAGAATAATCCTTCCCCGTTTTAGGTCAATTAGGAACCAAAATTATTTATATTTGTCAAACGCCAGAATAATGAGAGAGATAATTTTTTAAAACATTTTTATTATTTTCTGCAAAGTCAAACTTTCCATACACTCAGATTACTCCGCCTTTATACAATTTGGGTCAGCCCATATGATGATGTCAGGTCTTTGGAAGCTTCTGATTATGTTGTTTATTGGCAACATCTGAGTTCATTAGAGACACACAAGTGGATGTATTTTATTTGCACACCAGAAACACCCTGCTTCTGTGTGTAACATCATGGGAAAGTCTAAAGAAGTCAGTCCAGATATCAGAAGAGAATTGTGGACTTGCACAAGTCTGGATCATCCTTGGGTGCAATTTCCAGATACCTGAAGGAGCCTCGTTCATCTGTACAAACAATTATACACAAGTACAAACAAGATGGGAATGTCCAGCCATCATACCGCTCAGGAAGAAGACGGGTTCTGTGTCTCAGAGATGAACGTGCTTTGGTTTGACATGTGCATATCAACCCAAGAACAAAAGCAAATAACCTTGTGAAGATGCTGACGGAAGCTGTGTCATTATGTGTCATTTGTGTCAGTATCCACAGTGAAATGAGTACTGTATCAACATGGACTGAAAGGCCGCTCTGCCAGGAAGAAGCCATTACTCCAAAAGAAACATAGAAAGGCCAGATTAACCCCTTAAGCCGAATACCTGAAATGTAGTTAAAGGGGTTGTCTCACTATGTTGATTCATCTCACCTCGTCCTGTTTTCTTGGTTTCACTTTGAATTCAGGGGCGTGTTTACTGGCTTCTACTAGGCTGCAGTAAAAGCCAGGTCTGTAGCTATAGCAACCAGTGCTGGCAGCCTATCAGGAGAGAGTAAACAGGTCTGTAGCTATAGCAACCAGTGCTGGCAGCCCATCAGGAGAGATTGAACAGATCTGTAGCTATAGCAACCAGTGCTGGCAGCCTATCAGGAGAGATGGAACAGGTCTGTAGCTATAGCGACCTGAGGAGCTGATGCAGTCCATACAAGAGGGGATATCTAGGAATAGGTAGGACACTGTTAATGGACACATATTACAAAGTGACTTGTTTTTGCAAGATCTTTAACATAAAAAACAGCAATCCCTGTAGTGAGACCACCCCTTTAATGACCAGCACATGTCTTTAGTTTTTGCCTCTTTGCGTTTCAACAGTCGTAATTTTTTTTGGTTTTCAATGATGCAGTTGTATTGCCTTGTTTTATTTGGGACAAGTTGTACTTTTTTCAATTTTTTTTGTTTTTTTCAAACTTGTTTTACACCATTCACACTTAATAACTTGTTAGAATAATTCTACAGGTTATTACGGTCGTGTGGATATCTAATATGTGTAAGGGTTTATTTTGTGTGTTTGTGTAATGTATGTACAATTCATTGTTATTAAATATGTATTTTCTTATTTATATTTTTCTACACTTTTTTATGTTTTATACTTTTTTTTTTTTTTTTAAATCACTTAAAAGGACAAAAAATTCCTACCAACTATTGTGAGAAGCTTGTGTTAGGATCCAAAACGTTTGACCCAAGTCCTCCAGTTTTTTGGGCAAAGCTACCAAATACCAATGAAAGGTACGGAAACTGTTGACTTTGCAGAAAGTAATAAAAATGACTTAGGCCGTGTTTACACGGCTTATTCCCGACGGATTTGTGCACCGTAGTGAGCGCACAAATCCGCCGTGAATAAGGGGCGGGACGGGGGCGGGGCCGGAGCGCGGCGGGGGCGCCGCACCCGGCCCCAAAGACAAAGCAATGTTTAAGGCGCGGCCGCGCCGTAAATAAAGTTAATGTCACATTAAACCCCCCCGGCGGATTCGCCGAGCGGGGAGGAGCGACGGATTCCACTGTTCTCAATGAGAGCAGTGGATTACCGTAATTGCTGCCGCGGATTGGCGCCGTACTGAAGCGCAAATCCGCCGCGCAGTACGGCGCCAATACGCGGCAGAATAAGCCGTGTGAATGAGGCCTTAGAATAAACCTCTCTCTCTCATTATTTTGGCATTTGGCAAATCTAAATAATTTTGGTTCCTAATTGACCTAAAACGGGGAAGGTTTATTCTGATTTCTTGTCAGATAGTGAGAAAAACCTGCAGATGGGGCTTTTTATATATAGTGGATGGAAACTTTTTGTTTCTAATGTATATTGTAGTCCTTAAAATCAATTATATTACACACTGCACCCCCTGAAATGAATTATATTATATAGTATACCCCAAAATAACAATATTGCTCACTGTACCCCCGATATTAACTATAACATACATTGTGCCCCCCTAAAATTATAATATGCACTGTACCTCCAGAAATTGTGTTGCAAACTGCACTCCTTGAAATTAGCTATATCACACACTGTACCAAAAGAAAGTAATAAGAATATACACGGTACCCCTGAAATCAATGATATTATAAACAGCACCCCCTGAAATTAATTATAATACACCCCCAGAAATGTATTGTATTACAAGTTATACTCCCTGAAATTAGCAATATAACACACTGTGCACCCAGAAATTAATTATACTACAAACTGTACCTCCTGAAATTAATAAAAGTATATACTGTACTTCTTAATTTAATTACTTTACACATTGTCCACCTGAAATGGATTATAACATACACTGTACCCCCTGGAAGTTATTTGCATTGAAAACTGCTCTCCCTGAAACTAGCTAGATTGCACACTGTGCCACCGGAAATGAATTATGTTGCACACTTTAGATGCACAATGTGTGATATAATTTATTTAACTGAATGCAGGTTGTAGTGGAATTTATTTCTGGGGATCTAAACGTCAGGGGCAATTACAGTCCATGTGGTTGGATAATTTTAAAAGGCATTTTTATATTTTATATCCAAATAGAGGGGGACTTGACACCAAATTGTCTATACACTGTGGCCCACACTCAAAGAAGCCATCTCATCCAACTCACTCCACTGTGCCCTTCATTCAGCATATTTCTATTTATAGTTTCAGAATGCAGACTCTGCTCTTAAGTGGGTGTATTTTCTATTGTAGTCATCATCCTAAAGCAGAGTATATCTTATATGTATAACCTTACATTAAAGGGGTTGTCTCACTACAAGGATCGCTGCTTTTTATGTTAAAGATCTTGCAAAAAAAGTCCCTTTGAAAATATATGTCCTTTAAACAGGTCCACCTTTTCCCTAGATTTCCCCTTTGTATGGGCTGAATATTGGACATAGTACGATGTTGATTGTCATGATTTTGGTGGGAGATTTGTTTGTAAAAATTTTTGATTTTATGGGCGTGGTTTTTACTAAGGGTGTTGTCTTTGAAGGGGGGGGTTTGAAAAAACCGATGGTTTTTTAGAGTAGTAAAGAGTGACGTGAATTAAAGTGCCCGAAAAAGGTGGGAAAATTCAATTATAAAATTTAACCCCCCCAAATTTTCCCCCTCAAAAAAAATTTTTTATTATTTTTATTATTTATTACTATTTTTCAAACAAACCTTATCCCGGATTTTGATTTGTTTATTTTTTTTTTTTTTTTTTTTATTGTTTTTTTTTTTTTTTTTTTCTGGTTTTAATTTTTTTTTTTTTTTTGTTTTTGCTTCATTAATTGCCTGGATAAAGTATCGTCATGATAGTTTTATAGATCGGATCATTGTGGAAGTGGTGATCGCTATTACACGCACATTTTTGTTTACATAGTAAGGGCAACATGCAAGAAAGGGGCTGCGGCAGTATTCTGGAGTGCTGTTAGCCCAAAAACTGGTGCAACCCTGCTCTCTAGATTTATAATCCGGCACTCTCCAAAAAAAAGGGAATTTTCGGGCCCCGAGACCTTTGTAATGAGATCGGGGGTCGTTCTGGAGGCGTCACATCACAACCGTATCTTTCTGCATATTTTTGACTGTAAAATAGAAAAACTGGGCCCATTACTGGTGGAACAGGTAGACCAATTTACAAGGGCTTTACCTGAGCCAAAAGTGTCGTTTTGTAGCTAGAAAGCGCTAAATCTATGACCCGCAGTAGAACAGGTTCATAGATTCAGGTGCATTCTACAGTGCTAAAGTGTGCAATAAAATTGTCGTCAGGGCGCCAAAGTATATACTGTATGTGTTGCCCTAATTGCACATTGCCCTAGGGGTGCGCCCTTTTTTTGGTGTTTTTGCGCCCAAAAAAATGTCGTGCCCATTCTCAATAAATGAACTGTCGTAACCCAAAACAGGCGCATGATTCGCCAGACCGACACATTTGAATGTAGGCGCATAAATATCTATCAATAAATGCTATGCGTCTAATTTGCTTGGCCTAGATTAGGGATCAAATTATACTATGCAAGGTAGCCCAATGCCAGATTTCTGACGGGTTTAATTCATTCAGACGCACTATACATACTTTAATGCCCCTTAAAACGGCTTGGGGACGTTTTTCTGAATGTCCCCTAAACTTGAACATGAACAATGTTAAAGGTAGAAGAATAAATTAACCATTTGTTTCTTAAAATGAGTTTATTTGTGCAAATAACAGGTCACAAAAATTGTTCAGTTTCTTAAAAAAATATCCGAGCGTTGATTTTCCTCTGCCATAGAAAAAAGTCATCTCATAAAAACATTGCACATTTCCTAAATTCCCAAAATATCTAAAAATGTTCCTAGTTCACGTCATTGCATCTAAAGATCCTTTCCTTTTACCAGGAGCCCGGAATCCGCTCAAAGTAGATGCTTGAAGGGGGCGCAGAAGTCCAGAGGGTCCATGACTCCCAATTGGGGGTTCAGAGTGATTCCTCCTGAAAGAAGAACAAAGTTATTTTATCGACCTGATATAGAACAATGGGTTCAGATGTTATTGCTAAAATTACAAAATAGGACAACCCCCTCTTCATATGACATATGATATCACAGGGAGGTTGTGTAGAGGGAGCACCCGATTAGGAAACTTGTCTGGAGAGTCTGTGCAAAGAGTGTCTACCATTATGGTGGACTCAGTACATCCCATTTATGTAAAAGGGTGTTGTGTGACAACCTAAAGCAAATTCGAAGACCCCAACAAGCAGCTCCCCATATCTCAGCTTCCTGGGGATGAAGCAGCGGAATATTATCTAATCATCGGGAATGTAAGTTCTTCACAATATTATTCTTTCGAGCCCTTACGTCTTGAATGCAGCACCGGCTGAGTTGACACCATAGTTGGAGCCATCGGTGACCACCTCCACCATACTCAGGCTGCCCTCCACCTGCTGCCATTTACTTCACTGCGCCAAAATACATATGTGTTGCCCTAAGGGCGACATGTCCCATTAGGGCTGCGCCTTTTTTTGGTGTATTTTGCACCAAAAAACTGTTGACATCCTATTTTCTATATAAATTAACTGTCGTACACCAAAACTAGGCGCATTATGATGAACTCAATACATCCCATTCACGTAAAAGGGTCTTGTGTGACAACCTAAAGCAAATTTGAAGGCTCCAACAAGCAGCTCCCCATATCTCAGCTTCCTGGGGATGAAGCAGCGGAATATTATCTAATCATCGGAAATGTAAATTCTTCACAATATTATTCTTTCGAGCCCTTACCTCTTGAATGCAGCACCAGCTGAGTTGATACCATAGACGCAGCCATCGGTGGCCACCTCCACCATACTCAGGCTGCCCTCTACCTGCTGCCATTTACTTCCCTGGCAGGCATTGGGGGTCACGTCCTGACGGAAAAAGATGTTCTCGGCGCTGTTGATTCCCCAACAACCGAATGCTCCACAGCTGTAATATTTCAGAGACCCTTCCAGAGTCAAGAATGTTACGATGGAAGACTTTGAGACTGTGCAATCCGGGGTCAAGCAAAAGATATTGCCGTTTGCGTTCACTCCGCTCAGGAACTTATCACCACCGGCGTCCACCTGCTTCAGGAGTCCTGGAGGAAGGAACAAGTGAGAAGGATTTCAGAAAAGTTATAATATCCTAAAAATACACTGGGAAATGCCTAGTGCTGGCCACAAGGGACAATGCTTGTCTTGCTCTGACCCCTCAGGCCAATCACCAGGGAGAACAATGTATCAGTTTTTGCATAAAGTATTGCTTTTAGATCTATTACATATATCCCCTTTTTTGGAAACCGTGACAAGGTGGACACAGCAGGACCGTGTGTCTCATCTCCTCTGGTGAATCATCATTACACCCATTGAAATCAAGTTGGGTCCTCCAAAGGAAAAGCTACTTTTTTCAAATAAAGAGGTGGTTTGGTGATGGGTATTTATTAACTATGAAGAATTTTGAATGGAGAAAATATTTTGGATCCTTGCATATACCTTGCATTACACAGGCAGACATATCATTGGAGTAACATGTTCAACAACACAGGGGCCCAGGAGGTCAAGGGTCCACTGTCCCCATAAAGCAGCTTCCTATAGTCAATGAGATTGCATGTAATGCCTGAGCTCATTAACTTAAAAAATAACTGATGGTTGTTTGAGAAATATAAGAGAACGCTCTACAATGACATATGGGATAACAAGGGGCCTCTATACTGTTCCTGCACTAGGGCCCTCTACTATCTGAATTTGCTGATGAAATTGGGGAAAAAATTACTTGAAGGGAATGCGTAGTCATTGTTTAAGTCCCATTTTAGGTTAAACACATTTTTTAGGAATTTTTGGTTGTTTTTTTTTTTTAGATTTTTCATATCACTTTCAATATTTTTTAGTAATTCTTAGGCCTTGCAGTTTTCACTTTGGCCACTAGGCCTTGTTTGCACTGCTTTAACAGCAGTCAGAGAGATGCTTTACAGTAGCTTCATGCACATAGGAGACTTAAGACCATTCACTTCTATAGGAGAGTTTTCTAGTCATGCTCTGTGACCTGTGAAGAAGTCACTGTGTAGGGAGGTGAGAGGGTGAACTGTGACTATCTCCTCTTGTGACTGGTGGATCCTGTGTTATCTATTCACACTGGTGTCTCCTCTCAGTTTGAACCTCTTTGTGCTGATAATGAGCAGACAACTGAGAATCTTTATCTACAGGACAGGAAGTGTCAGACAATTATTAGGCTTAGTGGCCAAAGTGAAAACTGCAGGACTTAAGAATTATAAAAAAATATTGAAAGTGACATGGAAAATTAAAAAAAAAACAACAAAAAATTCCTAAAAAATGTATTTAACATAAAAATGTGAGTTAAACAATAAATCATTATTGATGACACATTCCCTTTGAAGGAAACATATTGTCAATTTTTTTTACTAATTAAATATTAGATATTGATAGATTTTCTTGTCTTCTTAGCATTTTTTATTTTGTGACCTTAAATTTTCAATTTCTATTCTCTGTATAGGATTATGGGTGTGGCCATCTTGCCTGAGCAGCTTTTATCAGCATTTAGGGTACGTTCACACGGCATAGAGAAAAAATACCGGTCGGTTTCTGTATTGTTCAGAACACCAGGGTTGTAAAAAAAACATTGGCAGAAAATCCATTCCGTGTGGACTGCTGAATGGATTTTCTATGTGGAAAGACGAAAGTCGGTTTTTGGACGGTTTTCAAATCTGAAAACCATCTGAAAATCCGACCAAAAGCTTTGCTGTGTGGACAATCCTTAAGAGAGATGCTTTACAGCAGCTTCATAGACATAGGAGCCTGTGAACAGGAGCCGACCCATTGACTCCTATAGGAGAGTTTTGTGGGCATGCTCTGTGACCTGGGAAGAAGTCAGTGTGTAGGGAGGGGAGAGGGGGAGCTGTGACATCTCCTATTGTGAATGGTGGATCCTGTGTTATCTATACACATCTGTGTCACCTTCTAGTGTAATCCTGCTTGTACTGATAATGAGGAGACTGCAGGGAAGTGATCTCTACAGAACAGGAAGTTTTAGACTATTATTAGGCCTATTGGCCAAAGTGAGAATTGCAGGATTTTTAAAAAATGTTGATAGTGGTATGGATAATTAAAAAACAAAAGCAAGAATTCTTAAAAAGCATGTTTAACAGAAAAAAACATAAGTTAAAAAATCCGTCATTTTCTGGTGACACATTCCATTTAAATATTACCAATTTTAATGCATTAATTTCCCAGGGGGATATACTTGTATTTATAGGGTGTTCCCACCATGCACTTAAATTGCATATGTATAGGATATGCCATTAAAGTCTGATAGGTACGGATCCCACTTCTATCTTGGGGACTGGCCCTCAAAAGTGCCAGCTCAGAATGGAGAATCGGTCAAAATATTCCATTCTGTTCTATGGGAGTTCTGAGTACGGCCAAACACACCGCTCCCCTGTACTGGGAACTCCCATAGAACAGATCCCATAGAACAGAATGGATAACACTGTGCTCCCCTGTACTGGGAACTCCCATAGAACAGATCCCATAGAACAGAATGGATAACACTGTGCTCCCCTGTACTGGGAACTCCCATAGAACAGGATGAATAACACAGTGCTCCCCTGTACTGGGAACTCCCGTAGAACAGAATAGGGAACACAGCACTCCCCTGTACTGGGAGCTCCCATAGAGCAGAATGGAGAACACAGCGCTCCCCTGTACTTGGAACTTCCATAGAACAAAATGGAGAACACAATGCTACCCTTATGAGATTCATGAACAGATGGAGAACACAGCTTTCCCTCTGTACTGGGAGCTCCCATAGAACAGAATGGAGAACACAGCGCTCCCCTGTACTGGGAACTCCCATAGAACAGAATGGAGAGTTGTGCACAAGTGTAACCAGCTCACGATTCTGAGCTGACCCTTTTGAGGGTCCATTCTCAAACCTGGTGCAGGTCCCAAAGGAGGGAACCCACACCTATCAGACTCCTTTAAGGTAATCCCTAAACTAACTGCAGCCATATATTACACTACTTCCTACTGAGTCACTTATAATACAATGAAATTGATATTCTACATAATTTACTTTACCCGACACAGACTTCCACTTATTTTCCTGCAGTTTGAAGACAGTATAATCTTTATAGATCCCCCAGACTCCGGCGGGTCCGACCGTCACATGGATGAGCTTCCCGGGAATCAGCTGCCAGGTGTTATTCACCCAGGTGAAGATACTCATGTCATCATTGACTCCATACACTTGTCCGGCACCGGCATCAATCTGTTTCAGTTTTCCCGGTATCAATACACATTGAAAATCTAAAAACAAAAAGGTCAATAAAAATGTAAAAATTTTGCCACTCATGGATGATCACATGTCCTGCATAGTTAGAAGGTGTGCCACCATCATTTCTCTGGTTGGCCCAACCACTGTCGAGGAAGCTGAGATACGAGGAGTTTTATGCTTGAATTATCCCCATTAGGAGCTCAAGTACTTGCATATGACCAAAATCAAACAATGTTCCTCCATGTTATAAGCAGGTACAGGGACAGCTCCAACAGTTCAATAGCAGGAGTACAACAGCGCCCCATATCTGAGCTTCCTGAACCACTGACAATGCAGGATAGGGTTAGTTTCAGTTCCTAAATTTTCAGGTCTTGAGGTTTTATTTGTACCGTAAGAGAGAATTTACCCTTGCTTGCTTTGGAGAAGACGCCATTATTGGGGAAAGTAGAAAAAAAACATAATCCAAAAACCTAAAACTATAACGGTGGCAACCACAAGACGTGTCTATAGGGCAAGAACATCAAATAATGTGAAGTGAAACTAAGAAGAGAAGGTTTTACCTGCAGCCACAATGGAGTATCCAGCACAGAGCAGGAACAAGCCGAGGATGAAGCTCATGGTGACTGGTGAAGGAGTCTATCGAAGGAATCTATGGAAGGAGTCGGGGGAAGGAATCTATGGAAGTAGTCTATGGAAGGAGTCTATGGAAGGAGTCTGGGGAAGGAGTCTACGGAAGGAATCTATGGAAGTAGTCTATGGAAGGAGTCTATGGAAGGAGTCTGTGGAAGGAGTCTGTGGAAGGAGTCTATGGAAGGAGTCTATGGAAGGAGTCTATGGAAGGAGTCTATGGAAGGAGTCTATGGAAGTAGTCTATGGATGGAGACTATGGAAGGAGTCTGAGGAAGGAGTCTATGGAAGGAATCTATGGAAGTAGTCTATGGAAGGAGTCTATGGAAAGAGTCTGAGGAAGGAGTCTATGGGTGGAGTCTGGCAAAGGAGCCTGTGGATGTCATGAGCTGCAATCCCTTCCTATTTATCCAAGTCTCCAGCTCCTCCTTACACCACAATCACCAATGGTGGAAGGACGAGGAAGGAGATAGCAATCTGCTTTTCCAGTGTTTTTTTCTAAGTGCAGATAATTAAGTAAAATAAACATACACAATTAAAGCAAAACTAATCAATCCTACCTTATGATTACTTTATTCACTATGATATTATAATAATTTAATGTATAATACATATTTTATTTTGTACAGAAAAATATTCTAAAGTCTATAAGCCTCTGATACAATGTTAAATGGCTTGTTCCATCGGGAAAACCCCGTCCATCCAGTTAGTGTTGGACGGGGGTGCCTGGGGCCCAGCAGTGGAGTTGATTCTTGGGCCCACCAGTGGAGTTGATTCTTGGGCCCAGCAGTGGAGTTGATTCTTGGGCCCAGCAGTGAAGTTGATTCTTGGGGCCCACCAGTGGAGTTGATTTTCTGGCCCACCAGTGGAGTTGATTCTTGGGCCCAGCAGTGAAGTTGATTCTTGGAGCCCACCAGTAGAGTTGATTCTTGGGGCCGCTAGTGGAGATGATTCTTGGGACCCACCCGTGGAGTTGATTCTTGGGGCCACCAGTGGAGATGATTCTTGGGAACCACCAGTGGAGTTGATTATTGGGGCCACAAGTGGAGTTGATTATTGGGCCCACCAGTAGAGTTGTTTGTTGTGGCCGCAAGTGGTGATTGTTGTTGGGTTCCACCAGTGGAGTTGATTTTTTGGGGCCCACCAGTGGAGTTGATTCTTGGGGCTCACCAGTGGAGTTGATTCTTTGGGCCCACCAGTAGAGTTGATTCTTTGGGCCCACCAGTGAAGTTGATTCTTTGAGCCCCACCAGTGGAGTTGATTCTTGGGGTCCACCAGTGGAGTTGATTCTTTGGGCCCACCAGTAGAGTTGATTCTTTGGGCCCATCAGTGGAGTTGATTCTTGGGGCCACCAGTGGAGTTGATTCTTGGGGCCACCAGTGGAGTTGATTCTTGGGGTCCACCAGTGGAGTTGATTGTTTGGCCCACCCGGATCGTTTATTCTTGGGGCCCAGCAGTGGAGTTGATTTTCTGGCCCACCAGTGGAGTTGATTCTTGGGCCCAGCAGTGAAGTTGATTCTTGGAGCCCACCAGTAGAGTTGTTTCTTGGGGCCGCTAGTGGGGATGATTCTTGGGACCCACCCGTGGAGTTGATTCTTGGGGCACCCGTGGAGATGATTCTTGGGACCCACCGTGGATTGATTCTTGGGGCCCCTAGTGGAGTTGATTTTTGGGCCCACCAGTAGAGTTGATTCTTGAGGCCGCTAGTGGAGATGATTCTTGGGTTCCACCAGTGGAGTTGATTCTTGGGGCCCACCAGTGGAGTTGATTCTTGGGGCTCACCAGTGGAGTTGATTCTTTGGGCCCACCAGTAGAGTTGATTCTTTGGGCCCACCAGTGGAGTTGATTCTTTGAGCCCCACCAGTGGAGTTGATTCTTGGGGTCCACCAGTGGAGTTGATTCTTTGGGCCCACCAGTAGAGTTGATTCTTGGGGCCACCAGTGGAGTTGATTATTGGGGCCACCAGTGGAGTTGATTATTGGGGTCCACCAGTGGAGTTGATTCTTGGGGTCCACAAGTGGAGTTGATTTTTGGGCCCACCAGGATAGTTGATTCTTGGGGCCCAGTGGAGTTGATTCTTGGGGCCCACCAGTGGAGTTGATTCTTGGGGCCCACCAGTAGAGTTGATTCTTGGGGCCCATCAGTGGAGTTGATTCTTGGGGCCACCAGTGGAGTTGATTCTTGGGGCCACCAGAGGAGTAGATTTTTGGGCCCACCAGTATAGTTGATTCTTGGGGCCCACCAGTGGAGTTGATTATTTGGCCCACCAGTGGAGTTGATTCTTGAGGCCTAACAGTGGAGTTGATACTTGGGGCACATCAGTGAAGTTGATTCTTAGGGCCCACCACTGAAGTTGATTTTTGGGGCCCATCCTATAACTATTGTGCATGACTGCACATGCTTCTTGCTTTTTCTGCCTTTCTCCCCAGGCCTTCTATTCCTATTGGCTCAACTGGCACAGGGCCCACCAAGGGATTCCCCTACTCCCATGTGGGCCAGTCTGAGCCTGCATATAGTCCATTTTGGCATTTGGATTTCACGGACAGGGTCCCCTGCTCTACAATCCCCTCTATAATCCAAATGACAAGAGGTGACCATGTAATATTACTTTTTTTCATGTATCGGTCACTATGGAAACAAGATGTGGGCTGCATCATCCTTCAACAAAATCAAGAGCCCTATTAGGTAGTTTAGACATCACAAACAGGGGGATCCCTTAACAAGCAGATAGGCCCATCCACTGGTGACTGAGCTTTCCTGGTTATAAATTGACAGCCGTCGTACTAATGTTCACCGTGTAATACTACAGTTCTTTTGCAAAGACAAATAATCAGTGGACTGAATCATCTTCTGGCAAAACAAGCTCCATGTTGGATCTTGGGTGATCATCTGGTTGCAATGGTGGCTCTCAAATTAATTAGGGGGCCTTTGATAAAACAATCCCTTTAAAGCTACTCTTTGGTGGGCCAGTTACTTTAGATATCACTTCAAGAGGATGTCATGGGACATTATGTATGGTAGCTGCTACCATAAACCCATAGCTAGGCACAGTGACCAATAACCTTACTGGTTTTCCTGCATTGGCAATATGGAGGTGGTGGTCAGAGATGCTATCTATACATAGGGGTCATTCACCAACGACTGGTCCTTGTTCCAGAGACCAGAAGAGAAGCCATGGGGAAATGAATGAGATGAAGTACTGTATGCTTAGTATATCCCATGGGGCTTAGGGTATATACATACCACCCAATTATGGCTCTGTGCAGCCTTCAGAAATGTGCAGTGCTGGATTATGGGGCTCATAGACTTCTATGATGCCTTCCTGTACCAATGTATGACTTCAGTTTCATAGAAAGGAGGGGAAAAATAAGAATTGATAGGGCCCTACTATAGCAAAATAAGATGTGCCCTACTACTAACAACAGCAAACTTAAACAGAAACACAGAGGTAATAATAAAGGTGTAAATAAAAGCGAATTCTCAGACTACCCAAGGTCACCAGAATGATTTAGGGATATGAGACAAAAAAAGGGGTCGTAAATCCTCAATGGGAGTCATACATTCCTGTATTTTGTCTGTTCCTTTTTTGTTTTGTTTTGCCCACTGAAGATAATGAGCGGTGGAAATGCACCTGGGCTTGTTAACAATAATTTTTGGCTATTGAATATTTTATTTTAGGGTGATTGCAGGCTTTACAAGGGCTAATTAGTGGGGTCGCCCTTTTCAGGGCGGGTTCCCTGCAAAAGGCATTATTAGGGATTAGCTAGGGATAGAGACTATTTTCCCTACAGGATTGTTATTTGCTCCTTTGCTGTATATCCTTCTACTAAGTGGAGCTTGAACCACTAAAGAATCAAGATATGTTATAATTATCCAGCCCTATGGCTCCTGTTTACCCTTATATGACAACGCTTGGGTAAGTGAGCTTTGTTGTGACTTACTTTATGTCAGATATTGTTTTATTAGAGCAGTTTACATTAAATGTTAAGTTTTAATGGGGTATTTGTTATTAAAAATAATAGCTCGAAGAACTCACATAGCAGTGCCGGATAGCCGAAGACCACCAGCTTGCTATGTTCTACAACAAAATACAATGTTCTTGGACCTAATTGTGCCCCCTCAACTTCTGGGACCTATAGCATCTGCCAGGCTATAGTTACTCTCATGATATAGAGATATTCTACTCTAGATGCACCGCTCTATGACATTTGAAGGTTCTCTACCATTACACTTAAATTCCATATACTTTTCCATGACAGCCCAATATTCTGCAATAATTGAAAATTCGACAGCCACCAAGTCCCATTGATGTCACATGAAACGAGATTTACGAGATTTACTGCATCTATTTGTCTTAATTATTAACATATATAACAATGTTCTGAGAATCTTCAGACTTCATAGGAGACACAGAATAGAGACATGAAGGAATATTAAGAAATACATTTAAGATTTCTCCAAGGTCTCTTCAGTGTCGAGTCTCTTATCAGGTCCTTCTTGTGTGTCTTTAGGATAATATATGCACTAATGTGGAGTCCTCCAAATCTCCATTTACAGCTATCCTTTCTTGTCTGCTATATGACTTGTCTCCTTTCACCTAAGACCTTGTATAATGGGTTGACATTTTGACAAGATTGTTCTGGTTTTGCTTGCTGGAGTCAGGGTCTTTATATTTTAATATGGTGAGATCAGGTAGTGTTACAATACAGAGCACTGATCCTTAATCTAAAAATGAACCCCCTGAGGTCTTCAGGGGTCTGTAGAATTTGCTGCTGTTTGAGAAAATTCCAGTCATAGAAACACAACCAATAGAGTATGGGAAGAATATACTTGTTATGGATACTTCTGCGACCCACACGTCGGCGCACCTGCTCCCCTGCTGCTGCCAATGCGAGTGGCACTGCGTCCTGCATGTTAGGGCCCAGAGGCACCCACAGCCATCGTCCCCATCCTATCTACTTACCTCCCCTAGCTCCCTGCCGACCGGCGCACATGTCCCCGCTTCCACAGGCACGCGCGCCAGCTCTGTGAAATTTAAAGGGCCAGCGTGTCAGTAATTGCTGGCCACTGACCCTATATTACCCGGCCTTACCGTGTATCAGACTTTCTTGCCTCCGTCCTGTGACTACGATTCTTACCGCCTGCCCTGACCGTCCTGCCTGCCTCCGACTACGAGCCTTCTCTGCAATTCTCTACTACGTTACACCTTTGGCCACCACCGCAGGCAAGTCGTGCCAGGGGTAGTGACCTTGGGGTTGTATGCTGCAGCAAGCCATTCCTGCCTTGCGATGGGCTCTAGTGAAAACCAGAGGCCCTTAGACTCCCTTGCCTGGTGCAGCTTACACCATCACTTGTGGTGGCTCAATGGATCCACTACATGCGGTCCTTACAATACTTGTATAATTTTGCAAAAAAAGATTCCAACGCTTCAAAACATATCTTTTAATAGTACATATATTGTTTATATATTGATAACACTAACCACCTCTTTTGGGGAAAACAACTACAAGATGACACCAATGACGCTATTTTATAAATGCTAGGTAGCAGACCAATCCATCTATGATGGTGAAATCGATGAATCGCACCGGTGATATATATTATCCAAAAAGGTGCACAGTGGAGAACCAGTCCTATAATTACTAGCCCTCAATAATCTCTGGTTTTAGCAGAGAACACTGCCCCGAAAAGAGCGGCCCCACAGAATATTCCTGTGTAGCCCTACAAAGGTCTCTGTTAAACATATACAGTAAAGGAAATTATTAATAGATCCCTTGCTGATTGTGAAAGTTTGCCCACTGACAAAGACATGAACAATTTATAGTTTTAAGGATAGGTTAATTTTAACATTGAGAGATCGAATATCTAAATAAAATCCAGAAAATCACATTGTCTAAATTATATAAATTTATATGTATTTTGCAGTGGGAAATAAGTATTTGATCCCTCTGGCAAACAAAACTTAATACTTGGTGGCAAAATCCTTGTTGGCAAGCACAGCAATCAGATGTTTTTTGTAGTTGATGATGAGGTTTGCGCACTTGTCATGAGGAATTTGGTCCACTCCTCTTGCAGATCATCTCTAAATCATTAAGATTTCGAGGCTCTCGCTTGGCAACTGGGAGCTTCAACTCCCTCCATTAGTTTCCGATGGGATTAAGGTCCAGAGACTGGCTAGGCCACTCCATGACCTTAATGTGCTTCTTTTTGAGTCACTCCTTTGTTGCCATGGCTGTATGTTTTGGGTCATTGTCTTGCTGGGGGACCCAGCTATGAACCATTTTTAATGTCCTGTTGAAGGGAAGGAGGTTGTCACTCCTTTTATGGTACATGGCTCCATCCATTCTCCCATTGATGCAGTGAAGTAGTCCTGTGCCCATAACAGATAAACACTCCCAAAACATAATGTTTCCCCCTCCATGCTTGACAGTGGGGACGGTTTTCTTTGGGTCATAGGCAGCATTTCTCTTCCTCCAAACACGGCGAGTTGAGTTAATGCCAAAAAGCTACATTTTTGTCTAATCTGACCACAGCACCTTCTCCCAATCACTCACAGAATCATCCAGGTGTTCAATGACAAACTTCAGATGGGCCTGCACATGCACCTTCTTGAGCTGGGGGACCTTGTGGGCACTGCAGCATTTTAAACCTTTACGACGTAATGTGTTTCCAATGGTTTTCTTGGTGACTGTGGTCCCAGCTGCCATGAGATCATTAACAAGTTCCCCCGTGTAGTTTTAGGCTGATCTCACACCTTCCTCATGATCAAGGATACCCCACAAGGTGAGATTTGGTAAGGTGCCCCAGATCGATGGCGACTGACAGTCATTTTGTATTTCTTCCATTTTCTTACTATTGCACCAACAGTTGTCTCCTTCTCACCCAGCGTCTTACTTACAATTACAAACTGTTCATGTCATTGTCAGTGGGCAAACTTACAAAATCAGCAAGGGACCAAATAATTATTTCCTTCACTGTATGTAAACCCAGATGCATTTCACCCAATTCAACGAATCCTCAGAGGGCATAAAAGAGTCTATAGCCAATAGGAGAAGCTGAGTTGTCAAAGTAGTGGCAGTAAATAGTAGTCACAGCGATAAGCACAAGCAACAGGGTAAAGGTGCACCAACCAGAGGATTGTTGTTTCCCAATGTGCACATCATAGATGGATTGGTCTGCTTCTTAGTATTTCTAGCATGCCATCGGTGTCATCGTGTCCTTTTCACCATAAGAGGGGGTATATGTTGCAATTTTCAGTGTATACACTTGTTAGTAAACATTTCATACATTTAGGCTCTGTCCACACAACAAGGATTTCACATTGGATTCCACCTCAAAATAAAGAAAGAGAACCCCCCTCATGGACCTCAATAGAACATATGCATTGTAATTCAGAGTGTGTATTTTCCATGGTCTGTTTATAGACATAAAAAAATGTAGAATATGTTAATTGTTTGGTCGTATTCTATGTGGAAATGTACTACTGGTGTCAATGGAGGTGGCTAAAAACCTAGTGTAAAACGCGCCCCAAACATTTGTATATAGTTTTTGACATGGATCCGCATCCAAAACCCCATAGAGATGAATGGGACTTGTTTCTGACTGTTAACCGCAAGTAAAAAAAACAAACAACCCTAAATCCACAGGCAATAATATGTAAAATACCCGTTGAAAATCACATCGTCAAACATGGTTGTCAACTGCAGAATTCGACAAGTATATTTTACTCAACGTCTGGACGTCCCCTTAATCTTTGATGTATTTACAAGCAGTTCCCGACCTACACCGTTCTGATTAACATCTGTCCCCTAGTTACAAACAGAGACTTATGGGGCATGTTGGCACTTGTAGTTCCATGTTCCACAGCAGATAGCAGCTGTGGAACGACAAGTGCCAGCATGCCACTGGAGCACATGAAGTGAAAATGAGGTGAAATCTTCTTAACAGGGGCACAGACAGCAAGACAAATGTAAAAACCCTTCCCTGCACTTTCCAAGACAAAAAAAAAAAAAACCTTTTGTGCTGGAGTTTAATAAATATACCTGTTGTGACTTACATACAAATTCAATTTAAGAACTAACCTACAGTCCGTATCCTGTTTGTAACCCAGGGACTGCCTGTACTATTAAAAGTTACATTTTAAAGGGTTGAAATAATTTCGGTGAAACTGTTTGAGTGCATTGTCCAAGTCATACAGGTGGGTTACAGGGCTGGAGCAAGCACTAGGCAAGCCTGAGCAGATGTTTGGTCCAGGTGGGCTCAATGGGCCTATGGGTCTCTGGATGGACTTGTGTGGAGTAAACAGGAGATGCAATGGTACGTGTAGTATCCTTGATATTTACAAGGTCAGACGAGGAGTGGTGGGGGGTAAGTGCTATGATTCCAGACCTGACATCGTACCCTGTTGTTATTTTGACTGTCTCCAATAAGAACACTACAAAAATATTTCTACAAGATCTGGACCAACGGGTTGTAGTTCATTGCTAGACTGTATAAAATGCTCGGCTGAGCATATACATGTATGGAAGGTTGGGAGGCGACAGTAGGGTGTATGTTTTAGGAGGACTTAAGGGTCTGGTTTGTGGTTTGTATTTGTCTAGGGAGTCAGATCTGCAGTCTGTATTTCTACATAAGGTCTCTATTTGTTTCAGAGTCTGGGGTCTAAAATGATTTTGGGGCTTAATCAAGGGTGTAACTAGAATTCATAGGACCCCATAGCAAAATGACAGAGGCCCCCACCCCCTCATTACAGGTCCTAGAAACAGTAGGATAAGTAGTAATAGTAAAACTATAGATAATAGCGGCAAACATCAAAGAGCTCACATAGTCCTCCTAGATAAACCAAAGCCACCATGGTATCATTCCCTACAAACAGGGACAATTTTATTGCACCTAAATTGGGCCCCCTTATTTCTTGGGTCCCAGAGCAGATGCTACGGTTCCTACAGAAAGGGTAAACTGTGACAACCCAGGCAGTGAAACCCAACCAGTCCTCATGCAGTTTTTTTTACCCCAATCACTATGCGCTTCTGTATTTAATCCACAGAAAAGAAAGAGGAAAATAAAGGTGGACATAGAAAACACCGATTCACACTGCACCCGCTGTAATGAATCATGATATACAGAGTGTCTTAAGAAATGATATGACACACTTCACTACCTGAAATTAATCACCTACTGTATCCCCTGAAATTATTTAATACACTTCACCCCTAAAATTAGATTATACACCTTGTAATGTATTATATTACAAATTTCACTCCCTGTAAATAATTGTTATGAACAGTGAACCCAGAAAGTTTATTAAGCACTGCATCCCCAGAAATCAATTATATCAGTCACTGGTCCCAAATAAATGAATGATATGCTATGGGCACTGATTGGTTGCTATGGGCACTGATTGGTTGCTATGAGCTCTGATTGGTTGCTATGGGCTCTGATTGGTTGCTATGAGCTCTGATTGGTTGCTATGGGCTCTGATTGGTTGCTATGAGCTCTGATTGGTCGCTATGGGCTATGATTGGTTGCTATGAGCTCTGATTGGTTGCTATGGGCTCTGATTGGTCTGCTATGAGCTCTGATTGGTTTGCTATGAGCTCTGATTGGTTTTCTATGGGCTCTGATTGGTCTGCTATGGACTCTGATTGATTGTTATGGGCTCTGATTGTGCATGGCTCTGTTTGGTTTGCTATGAGCTCTGATTGGTTTGCTATGGGCTCTATTGGTTGCTATGAGCTCTGATTGGTTGCTATGTGCTCTGATTGGTTGATATGGGCTCTTATTGGTTACTATGAGCTCTGATTGGTTTGCTATGAGCTCTGATTGGTTGCTATGGGCACTGATCGGTTGCTATGAGCGCTGATTGATTGCTATGGGCTCTGATTGGTGGCTATGAGCTCTGATTGATTGCTATGAGCTCTGATTGGTGGCTATTGGCTATGATTGTTTACTATGAGCTGTGATTGGCTGCTATGAGCTCTGATTGGTTGCTATGGGCTCTGTTTGGGTTTTGCTTGAGTCGATGTTGCTATGAGCTCTGATTGGTGGCTATGAGCTCTGATTGGTTGCTATGGGCAACAAAGAAAGTCTTAGACCTAGACAGTCTTCATACATGCTGGCTCTTTGTTCTCAAGCTGCTAGCAGCCCTGACCTGTGGTGATGTCAGTCAGTCTCTGCTCTCAGGTAAGATAAAGAGCAGGAAAGAGCAGGGTGTTAACCAGAGAAACCTGTGTGCCCCTAGAGAAGATAAAATCTCTTCTATCCACTCAACAAAGCAAAATAAACAAGGCAATTTATTTGGAAAAAGTCTTAATTTACCATTCCCTACATGTTGAAAGCTAATCTTTGTAGTTAGACAAACCCTTATGTTATGAACTGAAACCCCTGAAATGAATTAAAATACACACTTTTCAATAAGAAATCATATTACACACTGCATTCCCTGAAAGTATCATACACACTGTATCTCAAAAATGAATTATATCACACACTGTACCACTCGAAATTAATTATGTTACACACTGTACCCCCTGTAGTAAAAGGGGTGTTCCTACCATAGACATCGATGGCATATCGCTAGGACTACAAAACAATCCTGGTAGTTAAACCCAACCTGCAGCACACACAGCGTTGCCTCCATCCTCTGGGACAAACACCTATATTGGGAACAGCCCCCAAAAGTTAGGGGGCAGAATGGAGAAAAGCCAGTTGACACATTCTCATTTGTTTATGGGAGTTCCCCGTACAGGGGGGCTGTGTTTTCCTTTGTCAAAAGGGGTTCCCTGTCAGGGGAGTTGTGTTTCCTTTGTTTATTTGGG
>JAODAL010014543.1:0-87079 GCA_025379985.1 Phyllomedusa bahiana | reverse complement strand
ATTTAATATTTTGGCGTGAAAAAGACGGTTTCTTTGGGTCAGCACACCAGCAAAATAACGCTTAATTAACCCCTGGATGTAAATTGCCAATAGAATTGAGCAGCAAAAAATGAAGTGGTATTTGTATTGTAAAAACGCTGTTTCTTTAAATGAATACAACATGAACTGGCTTAGATCCCACTTGGATATTGAATGTATATGCAGCTGCAGTGGACGCACACTGGATTTCAGATCCAATACCCCAAAAAATTAGAAATAGAACATTAAGAGAACAGTCTCTGAGACAAGCTGAGACACCCCACAGAAATCGCTATATAAAAATCAATTCTTCAGTAAGAGCTATCAGCCGCGGCAGCACCTTCCCTGATGAGCACAGTGAGAGGAGTGTGAGCTCCCGGCGTCGCGCCCGGACTTATATAGTGCGGTGACGTCACAGAATCCTGCCGGTCTCTGATTGGCTTCACCTCTGCACATGTCATGCAGGCTATGCCCTTCTTCCTCCCAGAGTGCTTTGCCCCATGTAGCGCCATGTGCTCGCAGCTATTTTATCAATCAAAAGCACACTTCGTTCACCCGAAGTACCCCAAAGTTCGACTTCGTTCCGAACCGAAGTTTTCCTGAAATTCTAAACGAATTCCACTTCGTTAGAATCGATTCACCCATCTCTAATAATAACTATTCCTACTTCCTTTATTGTCTTTAAGTAACTATTTTCTTTACTTGTCCTGAATGATGGGATCTGCTTGATCCTTTTAGAGCATGCTCATTTACTATGTCTGTTCACCACTTTCTGTTTCTCTCTGCTAAACACATCACCAGATGAACCTCCCTGATATTCCATTTTGGCTCTTTATAGTTTTTTACCAGAATCGCCTTAAATGTGTGGACAGGATGGCCGTGGGTTTCCTAAATGTAGAAGTATGAATTAACTGGCCAATAGAATTTACTTTCAGGCTCAGATCTAAAAAAGAATAACTGAGATGAACTTTGAGTACCTTTTGGTGGATTATCCTATTGTATCCATTTTCCATTCTTTGACAAAATTGCACAAGAACCAATTCCCCATTCAATGAGACCGTTTGTGGTGAGGATCAGTTCTTTAAATGGGGATTTGTGTGAATTCATTGACTCCTTGCTTGAACTTGGAGCTAATTTAGAGATTCTAAATATCTGAGAATAACTCTGAAATTTTATCTTAATAAAAATTGGAGCGTCAATGGGCATCACATTTTCATCCTCATTTGCTAATTTAAATATTTCTTGGTTAAAAGAATGTTTTGCTTTTCTGACATAATATTTTTGGTGCCCGCATTGGTATGGTTGCTACATCGATGATGTAATTTTCATCTCATCATCCAATGTGGCGACCATTCCAGAGTTGTATTTGTACATTAATTATAATGCATTTGGTTTATTCTTTACTTTTTAGTATAATTGCACTAATATTTCTCTTTTACATCTGTGGCTAGAGGCTAATTCTGTTGACAAGTTCATTTATACTTCTACATTTAGAAGACCCAAGCCCGGTAACAATATCCTCCATGCAAGTTCTTGCCATCCTGTTTAAATAGCTAAGGCGATTCTGGAATGAGGACGTGCATACAATTGAGGTACAGTGGGTATGGAAAGTATTCAGACCCCTTTACATTTTTCAATCTTTATCTCCTTGCAGCCATTTGGTAAGATCAAAAAAGTTAATTTTTTTGCTCATTAATGTACACTCTGCAGCCCATCATGAAAGGAAAAAAAAACATAAATGTAGATATTTCTGCAAATTTATTAAACAAGAAAATCTGAAATATTACAAGGTCATAAGTATATAGACCCTTTGCTGTGACACTCATATTTAACTCAAATGCTGTCCATATCCTTCTGATCCTCCTTGAGATGGTTCTATTCCTTCATTGGAGTCCAGCTGTGTTTAATTAAACTGATTGTACTTGATTAGGAAAGAAACACACCTGTCTATATAAGACCTCACAGCTCACAGTGCATGTCAGGACACATGAGTATCATGAGGTCTAAAGAACTCCCCAAGAAGCTCAGAGACAGAATTGTGGCAAGGCACAGATCTGGCCAAGGTTACAAAATAATTTCTGCATGGAAGAAGTTTGGGACGACCACAACTCTTCCTCGACCCGGCCGTCCAGCCAAACTAAGCAATCATGAAGCAGAGCCTTGGTGAGAGAGGTAAAGAAGAACCCCAAGATCACTGTGGCTGAGCTCCAGAGATGCTGTAGGGAGATGGTAGAAAGTTCCACACTATAACTGCAGCCCTCCACCAGTTGGGGCTTCATGGCTGAGTGTGCCGACGGAAGCCCCTCCTCAGTGCAAGGCATATAAAAGCCCACATACAGTTTGCAAGAAAACACATGAAGGACTCCCAGACTATGATAAACAAGATTCTCTGGTCTGATGAGATGAAGATTGAACTTTTTGGTGTTTATTGTAAGCGGTATATGTGGAGAAAATCAGGTACTGCTCATCACCTACTTAATACAATACAAAAGTGAAACATCATGCTTTGGGGTGTTTTTCAGCTACAGGGACAGGACGACTAGTTGCAATTGAAGGAAAGATGAATGCGGCCAAGTACAGAGATATCCTGGATCACAAACTCTACCAGAGTGCTCTGGACCTTAGACTGGGACAAAGGATCATCTTCCAACAAAACAATGACCCTAAGTACACAGCTAAAATAACAAAGAAGTGGCTTCAGAACAATTCTGTGACCATTCTTGAGTGGCCCAGCAAGAGCCCTGACCTTAACCCAATTTAGCATGTATGGAGAGACTTGAAAATTGCTGTCCACCAACGTTCACCATCCAACCTGTGGGTCCTGGAGAGGATCTGCATGATATAATGGCAGACGATCAACAAATCCAGATGTGAAAAACTTGTTGCATCATTCTCAAGAAGACTCATGGCTGTACTAGCTCAAAAAGGTGCTTCTACTCAATACTGAGTAAAGGGTCTGAATACTAAAGACCATGTGGTATTTCAGTTATTCTTGTTTAATAAATTAGCAAACATATCTACATTTCTGTTTTTCTTCTTTCAAAATGGGGTGCAAAGTGTACATTATTCAGCAAAAAATTAACTTTTGGGATCTTACCAAATATCTGCAATGAAACAAACACTGAAAAATTTAAAGGGGTCTGAATATTTTCCCTACCCACTGTAGATGTGTGGTAGTAAGAACAGGCCTGGGTGGATAGCAAATGAGCACTCCTGAACCAGAAAGGTTATTGGATTCTCATGTTAGGAATGAGATTTCATAACAGAATGTATCACAGAACAGAAATGGTACTGAATAATTATAATTATTAGAATAATATTATTCATGGTTTTAATATGTTTGTTTTTGTTTATTAGTGGGAGGAACTGGAAGACAGGTCAATATAAATTAGGCATTAGTAATACATCTGTTAACTATGAGTAAGGACTTACAGTGATCCGAAACACGTCAGCGATGCCTATGTTCAAATGGATCTGTACCGATTTAGTACCCCAATATTACTTTTGGTTTAGCACCATATGTGTTTTAACTCTTTGATGTTGGATTGGAAGTGTCATCAGATGGAAATGACAGCCGTGTTAGTAAATCAACCTTTTCCAGCACAGCAGAAAATAAAAATTAACCTTGCTCAGGTTTAAGGCTATGATTTACCTTTTACCAAATGTCGCTAAGAACAGATTTGGGCTAACCCTTTCAAACCCCGCAAAAAAAAAAACAACAATTTAGGTATAGGGCTATAATTAACTTTTTACTAAGTGTTGCTAAAAACAGATTTGGGTTAGCCCAAATCAAAGTGCTTAATGTAGACAAATATGGGAGAGAGCTGTCAGACAAAATGAGGGAGTGGGGAGAAGCCGCACATCTCATCGGGCTCAACAGCTTCTCCCCGCACCCGGGACAACTTCACTGTGTGTTTTAACTGGTAATGCTGCAGCATTTCAGGGTAGAACACACATGTTTAGGATTGGGTAAACTGCAACTATTTCATGCTGCCCTTTAGGGCAGCACGAAGTATCTGACAGGTTCCCTTTAAGGAAATGTTTCCACCATAAGCTTCAAATGAAGCATTGTTGCCTGGTTCAGAGTCTAGAAGACTAATGGAAATAGTTAAGTACAGCACTTGGATATTTCCATCACTGTCATAGGCTCTGAATGAAGCAGCAGTGCTTATGTTCGATTGTTGCTTTGTTCTAACATTTCCTTCCTGTGAAAGCACTAGGAGGAGGAACAGAGACTCAGGACCCCTGTTTTAGTGACTGGTTGGGGATCAAGTAGGGGGATCACAATTGCTTCTCTGCCTTTTGACTAAGATCTAATGTAGTATCTGTTCTTATCCATATCTCCCAACTTTTAGAGAATACAAAGAGGAACACATCAGGCCACGCCTCCAAGTACATGGCATCACACAAAGACATGCCTCTAACCACTCCCGAACACATGACATCACACAGGGATATGCCTCTAACCACGCTTCCCCTAACTGAATCATGCCCTGCCCCCTCCAACAGACCAGCACCACAACAGCAGCAGCATTACTGGGGTATATAAATATGTATTGATATAAAGAAATGTATTGTATATACATAAATCCATACAAAAAGCTGTAAGATGATGTTCTATGGATGATGCCTCTATAAAATGTTCATGCTATGACTACAAAATACCAATATACCAGAAGCAAATATCACCATACTGCTACTAACCAAATCAAGATCAATATTATCAATAATACCACTATACAAAGATTGAATAATACCACCACCACATAGTAACTGAATAATACCACCACACCATGACCACATATCACCACCACAAAGTAACTGAATAATGCCAGAACATTATGACCACATATCACCACCTCATAGTGATTGAATAAACCACCACAAAATGATCACATATCACCAACACAAAGTGACTGAATAATACCACCACACCATGACCACAAATCATCACCACAAAGTGACTGAATAATACCATCACACCATGACAACATATCACCACACACATAGTGACTGAATAATTTCACCACATTTTTTTCTCAATATAAAAAATTACATTACTACCAATATTCCTGCCATGCAGAGAAAATATGGAGATAGATATCAGTTGCATGTAGTTGATGTGCAGACATATATACAGAGCAGTAACATTTAGTGACTCAGAATTGAGGTATTCTATGAATAGCCATTTGCTTTCCCTTTTCTTCTCCAGTCAGTTGAGTCTACCATGTTGACTTCCCACGGTAGAGAAGAGTGAATCGATTCTAATGAAGTGGAATTCGTTTAGTATTTCAGGAAAACTTCAGTTCTGCACGAAGCCAAAGTTTATGATACTTCACGGGAACAAATCTTTTTTTTATAAAATGGCCGCGATAACCTCTTAATTGTGGGGTAATTTGGACTAAAATACAGGGTGTCTGTATTTTTTTGTCTCATATACGCCTAAATGACATCTGTTTTTTCTGTAGGATATTTCATTTCCAAGGCTTAATTTAACCTCTTGATTGTGGGTTAATTTGGAGTAAAATACAGGGTGTCTTTTTTTTTTTGTCCCATATATGCCTAAATTACATCAGGTTTTTCTGTAAGGTATTTCATACCCAAGGCTTAATTTAACCTCTTAATTGTGGGGTAATTTAGACTAAAATACAGGGTGTCTGTATTTTTTTGTCCCATATATGCCTAAATTAAATCTGTTTATTTCTGTAGCGTCTTTCATACCCAAGGCTTAATTTAACCTCTTGATTGTGGGGTAATTTGGACTAAAATACAGGGTGTGTGTTTATCATATACAGACATCTTCATCAAACAGTATGTCAGACAGAAGGGTCCAGGCCCTTAACATACGAGTTGCAGTGGCACAAACGTTCCTGGAGAAGGCACAGGTCACAGCACAGTAAGGGGACGTCACAGCAAAGGTGACTCAGTGAGGCCAGAACTGCTGGTGTCATCTAGCGGCCGTGTGTTGACCAGCAAACCAAGGGTTCTTGATTGGTTGACTAGGTCATCAACTTCCTCCCAGATGACATCTGAGAACCCCAGCCAAGAGTCAGTGGGTTCGTCAGACACAACCCTTAGTTGGCATGGCCTGGGAACAAGTCAGCGGCCCTCACCTGTCCTCAACCCGCCTCTGTCCCGTTCGGTTCCCTCAGCCAGAGAACTACTCTGTGGTCTGGGCACAGAGCCACTATACAGCGAGGACGAACTCTTTGAGGACAGTCAGCAGGTACTTGGCAGCGAAGAGGAGGGGCAGACATCTGCTGCTTCTTGCAGTAAATGGGAAAGTATTGATTTGGAGAGTGGCATGGGAGGTTTTTTTTGCAAGCAGTCAGGCTTTGCATACTGAGACCGTTGAGGAGGATAGCAGTGACAGGCAAACACAAATCGATGATGATGTAGCTGATCGCACTTGGGAGCCGGGTGAAGCAAGGGCTTCAGCATTGTCGTCGGGAGAAGAGGGTGTCAGCTTGTGCGTCAGGCAGCAAGTCAGTAGTGAGGCCGCAAGTCAGCAGAATGACAGCAGTGCGAGGTTGGGAGCCAAATGACCATGGGGTAGAAAATCCGCTTCGCAGGTCCAAGAAAGTAGCGGCACAGGGGGTCCAAGTTGTTGGTACTGCAGTCCCTCCTTTTCCAAGTTGTGGACTCTGCACCATTCAGAGAACAAATGCCTTGTGCCGAGCCGAGATGGAGTGTTCCAAGCCGTAATTTCTTTTCCAAAAAGGCAGTACCAGCATTTCATAAATATGTAGAACAGAAGGTGGGCCAGTCCTTGAGCTTATCGGTTTGTTCCAAGGTGCATGGCAGCGCGGACGTCTGGAGCTGTAACTACGGTCACGGCCAGTACATGTCCTTTACGGCCCACTGGGTGAATGTGCTTCCTGCCCAGGCACACCAACAACTTGGACAGGAGACACCGCTTTCTCCTCCACGTTGTCAAACTGCTGTTCCTGCACCAATGTCCGCCTCCTCCTCCACCACCACCTCAGCCTCCACAAGTCTAAGTGCTGCCCCATCATACCACATGTGCAGGGCACAGTGGTGTCACACCATTCTACACCTGGTTTGCCTGGGCAAACAAAGTCACACAGGGGAGGAACTGCTCCACGTCATGCAACACAAAATCAATGTGTGGGTTTCTCTGCGACAACTGCAAATTGGAACCATGGTGACAGACAATGGAAGGAACATGGTGTCCGCGCTGCACCAACAAGGGCTAACCCATGCGCCTTTCATGGCGCACGTGTTCAATCTGGTTGTCAAAAGGTTCCTGAAGTCTTCCACCCATCTGCAAGACATTCTAAAATTGGCCAGAAAACTCTGCATGCACTTCATACATTACCACAAATCCAAGCACACCCTCCTTGAGCTGCAGTGGCAGAACAGCCTCCCCCAATATAGGCTGATATGCGATGATTCCAACTGTTGGAATTCCAGCCTCCATATGTTGGACTGACTGTATGAACAGAGAAAGGCCATTAACGATTTTTTGATGATCCAGGCGGACAGGAGTACTCCCCTGTGTAATTTTGATGTGAGCAAGTGGCAGCTCATGCGTCACACCTGCCATTTGCTCAGGCCCTTTGAGGAGGCCACGTTATTTGTCAGTCGCCAGGACTACTGGATGAATAACATCATTCCACTGCTTCATATCCTGGAACAAATGCTTCAAACTCTATTTGGTGAGGGAACTGGAGACGTGGCGACTACATCTCATGGCCACATGAGTCCAGTGGTGGCTGATCTGGAGGAGGACATTGGAGCACAAGCAGTGTCTGACGAAATGAGTTGTTTTTCTACTCAGGTGACAGCAGATGAGGAGCAGCCGGAGGAGGTAGAAGGAGATGGGGAAAACGAGGCAGATGACCCAGATACACCATGGCAGTATACAGTGGAGATGGAGACAGGGAGTCCCTCAGATGCACTTGCGCAGATGGCCCGCAGCATGCTGATTTGCCTGGCTAATGACAGCCGAATAGTCACCATCCGGCAGATGAAATATTAAGCCTAGAGAGCGTGCACAAGGGGTTTGCCTACATACAGTATTATGGAGCAAAGAATGACCCCGAATCCACCTGGGATGTCTATGGACTTGTCTACCAATGCAACGGGACTAACCATATCCAATGTGAGTACATATACATATACGGATGAAGATATCCAAAAACGTATGTCCTTGAAAGGGGATACGTCCGTTTTAAGTGCATCTTCTGTGGTGCTGGTTAAGAGACGTTTTGAACAAGAACAAAAAAGGATCATTACCTTGGAATTGCATATTAATACCTTGCTTGAATATTTTAGAGCTCAAAGAGTCCCAAGAGGGATGAGATCTACTCTACGTCCTAATTTCTTTTTGGGTGATGAAACATTCTGTAAACGCTTTGAAGCTATAAATCATAAATATGCCTCTGAAATTATTCTGTTGAATGTCGAGTTTTTACAGAGAGAATTATCGGTGGCCAAAATGGAAATTACCAAGATGGAGGATCAACTTAAGTCCTTGTTACCTGAAAGTGAATATCTGCCATTCGTTGAGAAATTAAACCATAGACTTTTGAGACACCGTTTGGAAATCGAAAGAGTCAAAAGGGATAAGTGGCATCGGGACTTAGATGATTATCAGACCGGTAAAGTTTACAATTGGCAAAAAACCCAATCTGGTCAAGTCTACAATAAGAAGAAGTTCTATAAAAAATCAGGACAAGCAAATTTTGGGTTTACAACGTGTGATTCGGATTCAACAGATGAATCCAATAAACTGGATTTTTTAGATCAGCCGAAAAGACCAAAACAAGGAGGGGAGGTCGCAAACACCAGCGAGGGAAGAAGAAAATCAGGAGCCTTTCCCAGACAGGAAGCCTTGAAGGGACAGCAAACGAGGAAAAACCAGAAGAATTAAATTTGGTAGTTAATATCTCTTCTAGACCCTTATCAGATATAGAGTTGAAGTTATTGAATCGTGGTCTCTCTTTTGTACCAAATGATAAAATCGATTGGTTCCAATTTGAATGTGAATTGCAACAATTCTTCCGTAAATTACGTTTGAAAGCATTTTTTGGTGATAAAAATAGGATGGAATCTGTAACAACAGCTAATGAAGGTTTTTTGAGATTTAAAGATTTTAATCTTATTGCTAAGAGTAATTTTCAGCCTCCTCGTATCAATCATGTAGTTGAGGCATACATTGAAGTAATTACTAATAAGGTTGCAGAATTGAGAGCTAGTTCTCCATTTACTGTTTGTCATAACTTGTCTTTGCAGGAATCAAGGGCTCTAAAGAATCTCATGTTGGATCATTCTATCACTATCAAGTCAGCAGATAAGGGGGGTGCTGTGGTGGTCATGGATACCTGCAAATATGAGGCTGAAATTCTACGTGAATTAAGTGATACAGAGGTATATGTACAGTTGAGTAGAGATCCTAAGTTTGATATTATGAGAGAGATAAATGTAATCATAGATGAAGCCCCTTGTGCAGGCATTATTGATGCCAAATTGGGCGATTATCTGAAGGTTAACTCTCCTACTACTCCTATCCTATACATATTGCCCAAAATTCACAAAAGCCTGATAGACCCCCCAGGAAGGCCAATAGTGTCTGGGAGGGGATCAATTTTCAATACTATTTCTATTTTCTTGGACAGGTTTCTGCGTGATTTGGCCACCACAGCACCCTCCTATGTTAGGGATACATCTGACTTTTTGGTGAAGCTTGAGGGATTATCAATTCCAGAGGGAAGCCTTTTGGTTTCGTTCGATGTAGTATCCTTATATACCTCCATAGAACATGATGCAGGTATTAGAGCGGTTGATGTGGCGCTTTCCAGCAGGGGATGTGCTCCTGAGTGTTCCCACTTTGTTCTCAGATTATTGGAGGTCATCCTGAGGAGGAATTATTTCCTCTTTGGGGATGACTTCTTCCTCCAGAAGAGGGGTACCGCCATGAGGTCCAACGTGGCCCCCACTTTTGCCAACATTTTTATGGTGGAGTTTGAGGACAGGTGGGTATACCAATCTTCATTCAGGGAGCACATTCTCTGCTGGTGGCGCTATATCGATGACATTTTTTTTGTTTGGACACGCACTGAAACATCTTTAGTGGAGTTTTTTGATTATTTGAATATTTGTGAGTCATCAATTTCATTTACAAAGGTAATCTCAGCCTCCAAACTACAATTTTTGGATACATTAATAATCTTGGAAGATGGGGTTTTGAAAACCGATTTATTTGTAAAAGAGACAGATAGAAATAATTTGTTGCTGCATGATAGTCACCATCCAAAACACATGAAGGAGTCACTGCCGTGGAGCCAATTACTACGGGTTAAGAGGATTGTGACAGATGAGAATACTCTAGATAAAAGAGTTACAGACATGTGTAACAAATTCATTGATACGGGTTACCCTAAGAGGCTACTACAACATCATAAAATGAGATTGAACAAGGTTAAGAGAAATGAGCTCCTCACTAAGAGGGTCAAGAAAGATGACCACTCCTCAGATAGATTATTCTTTGTATCCACATTTAATTCACATAGTCATGCTATTGCTAGAATCATCCGGAATGATTGGAATTTATTACGCAATCAGTTTCCCCATATTATAGAATTCCAATCTACACCCTTGATGTCTTACAAGAGATGTAAAAATCTGGGTGATCGACTGGTCAGGTCAGATTTTGGCTCCAGAAAACAACAGTTGTCTCAGAGTCATTTGGCCCCCCCGAGGAGAGGAAATTTTCCCTGTTTGGGTTGCTGCAATTGCAGCAACCTGATCAAGGGTGACACTTTTACACATCCACAGAGTGGCAAAAAATACTTTATTAAAGAGAGATATACGTGTCGCTCTAGTTATGTAATCTATGTGATTACTTGCCCTTGTGGTCTTATGTATGTGGGAGAGACTACCATGGAAATAAGATTAAGGATTAACAAGCATAAAAGTACCATCAGAAAGAAGTGTATGGAGGCCCCTGTAGCTAAACACTTTGTGGATTTGCGACACTCGGTTTCACAGTTGAGATTTCGGGTAATTGATTCTGTTCCCCCTTTGAGACGGGTTGGTGATCGAGAGGCTCTATTAAAATTGAAAAAGAGCAGATGGATTTTTGAGCTACAAACTTTACAACCCCTAGGATTAAATTTAGAATTGAAGATTTAATTATTCATCCGTTATTTAGCATAAATTTTTCAATTATATGTATTGATATTGTTTTTAATATTTCTTTCTTTATCTTTTAGATGTTATCCTCGATCTTCCTCTGGGCATGGACGACAATACATTTTTTTAGTTGTGTATAAATAAAGTTTTTTGGATTAATATGCTTATGCTGTTTACACGTATGGACATCAAAATTGATAATAAAGCTCTGTTAGTTGATTAATTTCCCCTTTCTTTGTCATTTCTAATACTAATTACTATGATTAAAATGGGTATTCTGTATTTCCATATATCGTGTTTGGGGCAATACACACTATATGAATGGGGATTTTCTCTATCTTCTTCTGTATTTATATTTAATTAGTTTATATTTTTGCCCCACGATTTTAATACTGTGGTTCCCGTTCTTTATTTAACATAATAGTCATCTTTTTGAGTCCCATTGGGTTATATGACATAGTGTGGGTGATGTCTTGATGTCTCCTATGTGTTACAGGGCATTAATTACATATGGCTGCATACATTGTATTGAGGGGATGCTCTCTGGCTCGGGCAATATGCCTGGACATGCGCACTAGGCGGAGGTGAGGCCGCTGTGGTCATGTTTCTCTCGGCGCTTGGTCCTTGGACATGCGCAGTCAGGGCATGATGACGTTGCGCTCTGACTCCTGCCTATGCCGGCGTCCGGTTTTCCGGTCCTGCGCCTAGCAACTCTGAAGACGCCGCAACCATGTATGATCTAATGATCAGGTGTTCTTACCCAGAGTGAGTAGAGTGATTCTAATGTTACTATTGGATTTTAAAGGTTGTCTGTCATGTCATTTAACCTTTGTATGTTTGGCTACACATCTTTTTGTATGATTAATGACACTATGAAACAAATGATTGGTTAAGAGACAGAATAGGAGGTTCCTTATCTCTGTATATATACATGTCTATTTGTATTTGTGATTTGTGCTGCTTGAAAAAGGCCATACTCTACTGGCTGAAACGTTGCTATTTGTACTCTTTATGGAATAAACAGTTCCTGCTTTTCATCCGATTTGGTGCTGCCATTCGCATTCTTTTTTTAAATTTTGCTACATCCGGCAGATAGATGACTTCTGGCTCTCCACCCTCTTAGACCCTTGTTACCGGTCCAAAATGGGAGCCTTTTTTCCAGCTGCCGAGAGGGAGGAGAAACTTACGTACTATAGAGAAATCCTATGTTGCCAGTTGGCTGCTGCCTATGTGCACCATCGTGCATCCTCTGACAGGTCTGACCGGGGGTTCCTCATCGCTCATGTACCACTGTCACGGCTGCTGTGGGGAGGTGTGGTGGGGGGGGGTAGGAGCAGTACCAGCTCCATCAGCAGCAGCCTAAGTCTATAATCGTTGATGAGCAGCTTCCTTCACCCGCCTAGTGAGGAGAGTACTCAGCAGCAGCAGGACCTGGAGCAGACCCTGAACCAGCAGGTGGTGGCCTACTTGGACAGCACTCTGTCACCCCAGTTAGAAGATCCGCTGGACTACTGGGCAGCCAAACTGGATGTGTGGCCGCAACTTGCCGAGTTTGCACTGGAGAAGCTGTCCTGCCCGGCAAGTAGTGTGGCATCAGAGTGGGTGTTCAGTGCGGTGGGGGCCATAGTTACCACAAGGAGAGCTTGTTTGTCCACCTGAAATGTGTCAAGATGAATCAGGCGTGGATCGGACAGGATTTCCACACACCAATGCCTTATGCATCAGATTAGATCAGCCTCACCAAAACTTTGAGAAATGAGTCTGGATTCAAACTACCTGTCTCCGCTACTATTCTGATGCTGCCACCTGCCTAATGCCACACATCTGCTGCCAGCTGCTCCATCTGCCACCCACCATCTTTACCAGGGAAAAAAGATGGCTTAAGGGCGATTCAATTACCATGGACAAATATGTAAAAGGGCAATACAGAGATCTCTTGCACAATCTTTTTTAACCTATGTTACAGTGAGAAAGGGGCATCCTGTATGTCTAAAGGAAAGGATTTCTCACCATCATCATAGACAAGGATTCTTTAGAGTGGTGAGACTATGGAATGAGTCACCTGACTCATTGGGCACAATTTGTCTATTTTCACATAGAGGTGTACTTACTTTTGTTGGCAGTGGATTATACATAGTTGGCTGTCTGTTGAGTTTACACTTTTAAGCTGTACACTGACTACTTAACATTGTATCAAAATGTCATCAAAACCTTCAGTGTTGTCCTATGAATAGATAATGCAATATTTACAAAAATGTGAAAGGTGAGTTACTTTTGTGAGATACTGTACATGTACATTGTATTACTATTCTATAATGACTACATGATTTTTATATATATATATATATATATATATATATATATATATATATACACAGTATATATATGTATATATACTGCATATATATGCTGTATCTACACACATATATACGTTTATATACATATACACATACGTATTATATATATAATATATATTTATATATATATATATAAATATTATATTATATATACTATATATATTGTATATATATATATATAGTATTATATACTATAAATATTATATATATATATATATATACCGTATACAAATATTACACGTATTTGTATACATTAAACCAGTTAAGTATGGTCTCCCGACATTAAATAATGGACGTGGTTTGATACCTATCCCTGCTTTTAAGGGATTGAATTGGGAGAGAAAATACTGGCAAGTATGGTTCTTACTGCTGCCTCCTCTTCCTATATCTCCTGTCATGCATCCACTCCTCCAGAAGACATTAACCCACCAGTCATATCCAAATCTTGAGAGACCATGAACCATATAGCCCAATGTAATGAAGCATTAAGTCTTAGATGCCTCTCCCACTCATACGTTCTAAAACATTCATTACTAATTTGATTAATGATTTTTCAAATCCAAAAATCATGAAGATATTAGAAATAGAAAAGTGACAGATTTTAAAGGATATTTTGGTCCTTCTAGACTTTAGTCTCCAGCCACTATCAACAGTGTTGTGAAGGAGGAGTGAAGAACACTAGCAGATGCCATGGCCAGCAGGAGTAATCTAAATCTAATCTCTTCATGAATTTTGGATTGAAGAACATTCGATTTATATGCTTAACTGGACGGTGCTGTTGCATAACAAACAATATTCACAACACCTATAATTATAAATGGGCCAATCAACATAACAAATGACAGTCTCAAAGAGCAATAAACACCTATAGCCAAAAAACCACTACATAAAAAATATAAAAAAACACATCTTTATTCAAAAATAATAGAAAAACAAACCAAAGAAAACACAAAATTTAAAATAGTGGCAATGATACTGCAAAAAGGCGTGTCTACATTACCCAATACTCATAGTCACGTATTAGGGATCAGGCTATAATCATAATATAAACATTGAATGGTGTATACTAAATCAATAATATAAATACCTGACCTTAGAACAGCCAATGCCAAATGAGGGTATAGGTAATCCATGGACGAAGCGCAAAGTGAAACGTGTGTTGGGGCACGTGCCTACTACCTATACCCTCATTTGGTACTGGCTGTTCTAAGGTCAGGTATTTATATTATTGATTTGTTTTTTGGCTTTAGGTGTTTATTAACAAAGAATATTGCTGGATCTAATAGTCCTTCAAATGTAATCCAACTAACCATCTGAGTGCTAAAAATGTACCTTGCATCAGTTCTATGAGGTCAGGGCACTTAAGAATAGGCTGATGCATGCCAAACTAACTATAAAATGAACTAAAGCCCTGGTGTTGGTTGACTAAAGTACATTCATTAAATTCTAATGATAGGGTGCCCTGACCCTGCCTAATTAGAAACTATTCTTATATAAGTGCAAATGACCGATGTGTTCTAACAGGACTTCTAGCTTCTTCAGCATAATTAAAAGTAATATGTGCATATATTAAGAAGTAAATATCTTAAAGGGGTACCATGATTTTTTCATTGAATCAGGATTATTTAAAAAATCCATATAATTTTCCATTCATGTCTCATCAGAGGGGGTCTGACCAATCAAAGTAACCCTTTAAAAAAATCTTCAGTTCTGGAGACTGCACATTGTTTTATTGGACAAGTACAGATGAGCCCCACCTATCAGAAACTATTTGTCTGTAATAACACTGTAGTTTATATGCCATTTAAATAAAAGTTATACTTAAACTATTGGGAAAGTGATCATTTTCATACATTGATTTTTTTATATTTAGGAAATAGTATTGTTTGGCAATAGTAATCCGAATGTGGAGTAGATCATCTAATTCTCGTTGGTCCAGCGAGGACAGTCTGGTGTCCTAGGAATCTGCTGCGTATCTGAATGTCGCTGGCCTTACTGGGAGGCTGGCTCTTTCGCCTTACGTGAACCTGTTTCTGTGATGTCCTGCTTCATATCATAGCACATCATCATAAAAACTATGTAGTCTTTAGAGAAGTTATAGTAAAAGTGTTAATGCTACTATTATGCAGTAATATATCATACAGTGGGTACGGAAAGCATTCAGACCCCTTTACATTTTTCACTCTTTGTTTCCTTGCAGCCATTTGGTAAAATCAAAAAAGTTAATTTTTTGCTCATTAATGTACACTCTGCACCCATCTTGAAAGAAAAAAAACAGAAATGTAGACATTTTTGCAAATGTATTAAACAAGAAAAACTAAAATATAACATGGTCATAAGTATTCAGACCCTTTGCTGTGACACTCACATTTAACTCACATATTGTCCATTTTCTTCTGCTCCTCCTTGAGATGATTCTACTCCTTCATTGGAGTCCAGCTGTGTTTAATTAAACTGATTGGGCTTGATTAGGAAAGGCACACACCTGTCTATATAAGACCTCAAAGCTCACAGTTTATGTAAGAGCTCAGGAGAATCATGAGGTCTAAGAAACTGCCCACGGAGCTCAGAGACAGAATAGTGGCAAGGCACAGATCTGGCCAAGGTTACAAAAGAACTTCTGCAGCACTCAAGGTTCCTAAGAGCACAGTGGCCTCCATAATCCTAAAATGGAAGAAGTTTGTACGACCAAAACTTTTCCTCGACCCGGCCATCCAGCCAAACTAAGCAATCTTGGGAGACAGCCTTGGTGAGAGTGATAAAGAACAACCCCAAGATCACTGTGGCTGAGCTCCAGAGATACGGTAGGGAGATGGGAGAAAGTTCCACAAAGTCAACTATCACTGCAGCCCTCCACCAGTAGGGGCTTTATGGCAGAGTGTGAAAAGCCTGCATACAGTTTGCAAAACAACATATGAAGGACTCCCAGATTATGAGAAATAAGATTTTCTGGTCTGATGAGACGAAGATTGAACTTTTTGGTGTTAATTCTAAGAGGTATGTGTGGAGAAAACCAGGCACTGCTCATCACCTGTCCAGCCCAACAGTGAAACATGGTGGTGGCAGCATCATACTAAGGGGGTGTTTTTCAGCTGCAGGGACAGGACAACTGATTGCAATTGAAGGAAAGATGAATGTGGCAAAGTACAGAGATATCCTTGATAAAAACCTCTTTCAGACGCTCTGTACCTCAGACTTTGCCAAAGGTTCATCTTCCAACAAATCAATGATCCTAAGCACATAGCTAAAATTATAAAGCAGTGGCTTCAGAACAACTCTGTTACCTTTCTTGACTGGCCCAGTGAGAGCCCTGACCTAAACCCAATAGAGCATCTCTGGAGAGACGTGAAAATGGCTGTCCACCAATATTCACCATCCATCCTGAGGGAATTGGAGAGAATCTGCAAGAAAGAATGGCAGAGGATGCCCAAATCCAGGTGTGAAAAACTTCTTGCATCATTCCCAAGAAGACTCATGGCTGTACTAGCTCAAAAGAGTGCTCCCACTCAATACAGAGCCAAGGGTCTGAATACTTAAGACCATGTGATATTTCAGTTTTTCTTGTTTAATAAATTAGCAAAAAAATCTACATTTCTGTTTTTTCTTTTCAAAAAGGGGTTCAGAGTGTACATTAATCAGCAAAAAAATTACTTTTTTGTTCTTACCAAATGGCTGCAATGAAAGAGTGAAAAATTTAAAGTATTAAAGAATTAATAATTAATACTTTCCATACCCACTGTACAAGGAGATATCCAATTAAAGCTGGATATAACATTAATTGAAATTTGCAAAAACATAGGAAGTTGTATCAATCTTTGGGATAGTGACTGTTAAATATACTTGCAAAGTAGATAAATAATCAATACAGAAAGTCAATATATGACATATAGCAGCAGCCCAGTGTACGTCTCATAGTGATCCCTAATTTAGGGGATGGTATCCAACCTAGAGGGCAGGGTTTACATAGTATATTAATTACTAGGTGCAACTGTGTTTACAGCGCACACGCCACATTTGGAACGTCGGCCCCCCTTCCTGCAGTCTTGCACGACTGCGCATATCTGAAATTATTACCTCTGGACATGTGCAGAAGCACGTATAGACACCAGAGCGTGGAAGAGCGCAGTGACCCCATGCCTTGCATGCACATTCAGATGAAAAAACACTGATCATTGAAAAATAAAACCACTACAAACTAAGAACCAATGGCACTGGCTATTCAGAGTAAATAAAAAATGTTATAACACAGTAAAAAAAATAAGTTCATAATCAAAAGAATAATTGGACGATCCAAAATAAATATTGATAACTTAAATAAATACAACCCATTAAAAAAATAAATATATAATTACCCGCAATAATAAATAAAAATAAATGAGTAAAACGCATAATAAAGTGCAAAGTTCATCTAAAAATACATACCATAAATTTAATAATAAAAACATCTGTTGTATTTACATAATAATAAATACAATAGATGTATAATTGTACAAAGTGCATTTTGCATGGAATTTTAACCAAAAAATTAAATACATAACCACAATGTATGTAATATCGTCACATTAAATACACACAAAACAATTCATAATATTGAATAGAAAAACAAAAAAAAAATAAAAAAAACAGGTGGGCTATTCATAATCAATTCAAAACAAAATGAATCAAATATAAAGTGACAGTATATCATCCATTAATAGTGCAAAAAAAAAGGGCGATATGTATGAACGGGGCCGTGCCAGAAGTCTTTTCAGCCCGACATCAGGCACAGCCCCGTTCGCATTAGTGAAAAGTCTCCCGAATGCCAGTATCAGGCTCATTATAGAGCACAAGTGGCACTTTGTAATGCGCCTTATTTCGAGGAGGGGGGGGGGGGGTGAGGGAGGCGGGACGCACTAGAAGAATATGAAGCAATAAATTTATAGCTTCACAACGGCAATTCTAGGTACAAAATTGCCTGAACAGGTAAACCCATTTCAGAGTGGTATACATGAGCCAGAATTGTCATCTTAGTGCTACAATGCACCTAATTTATGACCCGTTGTAGAGCGGGTTCATAAATCAGACACATTCTATGCTATTATAATGCGCATGAAATTTGGCGTTTTCTTGTTGAAATGGCGTCCCATATGAACAAGATCAATCTCCCTTACTTTAAAAGAGCTGTGATTGTAGTTGTGATATTTAAAAAAAATGTCTCAGGATGGTTTTCAGCTAAAAGGTATTGGTATGATCTTTTGCGGCCACAATGTCACGTACATGTTCATGAACACGGACTCTTAACTCCCTAGTTGTAAGCCAAATATGTACTTTTATACTGCACAAGCTGCATAGTACACAACCTCACTTTGAACTACATGAAAGATAGTGAAAGATGTGAAACTCCCAAGTCATATCTACCAAATGAATCACCTCAGTTTTCACCATAATGGCTCAAGCCAATCCCCAGATCCAGTTTTGGGAACTTCTAGCAGTCATCAATGGAGTTTCTGTTATTTCCCTCATTAGCACAGGATCAGTTTTAAGAACCAACCAGTGCTTTTGATGAATACTTCTCAATGAATTCCATTGGTAATTGTATGTGGATTTAAATCAATCCATATACCGTTCCTTACTCTGTAATAATTGGTTTCTAGGTTTGTTTTTGCCTCCAAATATGCCTTTTCTTTCCTACTACTGTACCCCATATCAGATAATCTATTTTTTAGGCCCAATTACTGGATCTCAAATTTCTCTTCTGAGGAACAAATTCTCCTTATTCTCAAAAACTGTCCAGTGGGAATGGCTTTAATAGTTGAAGGGTTATGAAATGTGATTACATGCAAAGGAACATTCACAGAAGTATCCTTCCTATGTACATCCGTTTGAAGGAACACCAAAGTTATCAACTTGAATCAATACTGTCCATCCAAAAATTTTACCCTATGTGTATCACGTTTAAAGGTCAATTTTGTATTCATAGAATATTGGTTGTGTTTTTCCTTAAATGTATTTAATTGTGCAATAAAAACAGTACATCATCTATGTAACTGATACAATACTGAACTAACATGGCGGAAATGTCCCCATCACCATGAAAAATATCTCTATCCCAGAAATCTAGGAAAAGTTTAGCAAAGGACAGGGAACACACCACAGTTACTTGGCTTTGAACATAGAAGTTGTCCCTAAACACAAAATTTATGCTTAAGGACATACTCCAATAACAGCAAAATCAACTCAAAAAGCTGAAAATCTAAGTTGGTTAACTCTAAAAAAAAAAGTGAGCAGCTTTAATTCCATCACAGTGCCTAATTCTCATATATAATAACTCAGTTTTGAAAGCAAAGTTGCAGAGATAACAATGTAAAAAAACTTTCTGCAGCCAGTGTATATCTAATGGAGTTTTACTTATCTTAAACTTTCATCTACACAAATTTTTTACATCACAATGGCGTTGTAAATATAAAGAATTCATAAAAAAAACCTGTGCTCTATCTGTTGAGGTTCCTACAGAATGTTCCAGGTAACATTCTGGTACATTTTATTCAACATCTCCTGGTTCCTGGAGTATGTCATCAAGTCCACTTTAAGCAGTATCCTTCATGCATAGACAAGATGTTTAACCTGCTATGTTTCAGGGAAAGACACACTACCTTTGTCCAGCATAGTAGGAATCACCCTCTCACAGTCTTAAATACACGTCACCATTCACTCTTAGTGGTATCACCACAAAACAACACAAATTTTTACACAAATACAAAACACATCACAATTTTACATATAAATAACATCTAAAACCTAAAGAGACAACTGCTTTTTAAAACCAAAAGAGATTTGCAAGAATTCACTGTTCCTATCTATTCAACTTCACATGCGCACAGTCAAAGGATAGCAAAGTTACCTCACATCAGCAACTATAAGCTGGAACGTATTACCAGCCACATAGTCACTTCTCTAATCGGGTAAGCATAATTCCAGAATCCACCTTTATAGGAACACCCTCCACTCACACTCTTTGTTTAATCTAGAAGGGAAATGCAATATATTTCTCGCTGTAACAATTTTTTGGTAATCTGATTCTGATCATTACCCTGAATATTTTCCGAGATGCACCATTGAGGTTTGTAAACATTATACCTAGACTTTCAGTAATGTCTTGCGACTGTGAACTCTGCAAGTTTAGTTTTCTCATCCTCTTAGTTTGGCTGTTAGAATCTCCTAGAGTAATATAAACTAATCTGTGATTTAACTTCATTCAAGCGTATCCTTATAACCCTGGTGGACTGCCCAATATATGTTTTGCCGCATGGGTATTTTAACACTTATATCACATTATCTTTATTACTGTTGGATATAAACTGGCTGAAGAGAGTTTTTTACATTGCTACCTCTGTGGTTTTGCTTTCGAAACTAAAACTATATGTTTCCATAGGTTTGGGCTATATGAAGCTGTGGGTCACCTGTGGATCATGTAACTTATTCAAAGTGTGTGATAAGTATTTTTGGACATCGTATATAATGACTTCACATCTACTATAGAAAGATACATATCTGATTCCATTCTAATCCCAGCGATCTGCTTGAAAACCTCCTTGACATGTCCTTAGCACGCGAGGGCAGCAATTCTACCAAAAATGTAAGATAAAACTCAATGAATCTACATAATGGATCACACAATCCTTCCATGCCCAACACAATCAGACAGCCAGGTGGATTGATAGGATTCTTATGCAACTTGGGAAGAAAATATAGAGTAGGAATCATTGGAGGTCTAACAAGAACACTATTGTAAATCTATTTGGATATAATTCCCTGCTCAAATGTTCTGTCAAGTATTACAGAAAGCCGCTGTGAAAAAAGTATTTAGAGGATTGTAGGAATTTTGTTATATTTTTGTTTTTTCTCTCAAATGTCTCAAGTAGTGTTGAGCGATTATTATCGACAAAGTTGAAATTGGCACAGTTTTTATGTTGATCGAAATTTTTAGATCATGCGATAATTTAGGTTAAAATCTGTGCATTATCTATTAATATTTCGCCATTTTCAGCGCTTCCTGTCATTTTAGCGGCCAGCAAATCAGCTTACAGAATAGAGCAGGGTGAGCTGTGTGTGTGACGTCATGACTGGGATGTGTATGGTTGCGATTGGCTGGAAAAATCACATGACCTCGTTTTACATAGATCAGTGTCTCTCAGCGACTCATAGCAGTAGGACGTGCTCTCTGCCTGTGTCTAAACAGCTCAGCGAAATTATTCTATTTCTTCACAGAGAAAGCTCTACTGTTAGCTGTGATCCTTACAACTTAGTTAGATCAGAGATTGGAATATTTTATGTTGTTAGGTAGAGAATTTTAAAGGAGCATCTACCGCTGTAAAGTCACGGAGGGGAGCGGGGGGTGGGGGGCCCGCGGGCGAACACAGACAAGCTCAATAAAGAATACTGGATATATTTCACCAAGACTTAGTGTAGACATTGCACTGCAATAGCTTTATTATTAACAGTTTTCTATTGAACTATTTCTTGGATATTGGGCAGCCTGAACTTATATTAGGATACACATCTTTTCTAGTAACTGCAGGTCTCTTTGTTAGGTGCAAAACTCCACTTTTATTATCAGTATAAATTTCAGATAGGTGTTCTTTTTCAATTTTGCCCATTCCAGCTTTGTTGATATAGCCACCTTGCAGTTAAATTAGAATCCAGCAATTTTGTAGTCAGCACAGGTTGATAGGTGCCAAAAATACCTTTTATTATCCGAATAGATTTCAGATATGTGTTTTTTCACTTTGGCGCACTACAGCTTTGTTCATAGAGGCACCTTGCACTTAAATGTGAATAAAGCAATTTTGTAGTCACCACAGTTGAATTGAAAGGTGCCAAAAATACCTTTATTATCCGAACACATTTCAGATACGTGTTTTTTCACTTTTGCGCAGGCCAGCTTTGTTGATATAGCTACTTTGCAGTTAAATGTGAATACAGCTATTTTGTAGTCACCACAGGTGAATTCAAAGGTTCCAAAAATACCTTTTGATATCCGTATACATTTCAGACAGGTGTTTTTTTCACTTTTGGTCAGTCAAGCTTTGTTGATAGATCTACTTTGCAGTTAAATTTGAATCCAGCAATTTTGTTTTGATTTGAGGGATTTGAGAATAGCTGTGATTTGCCGTCTCTTATTAAGAGACTTTCCAAAATTCTTCCACACCTTCTCAAATTTTTATATTTCTGAACATGGAGCGAAATTTAGGTGGTAAGCGTCGCCAATCTGTCCTTCAGTGGTTAATGCAACCTGCATCCAGCAGTCTTACCTCCTCGTCCTCCCAGTGAGGGCCCAAACAAATGTCATCTTTCAGCATCATCAGCATCCGTCCAAACATGAAGCACCCCAAATGTCAACTTTTTGTACCCACCACTGTGGATAATCCATTTTCTGAAGCCCTTTTGATGAAAAAAATGGGGTTTGGGGGTTTCAGAAGGCATGTTAAAAGATCAAGAGGCCCAAGAGGATGATTTTTCTCTGCTCTGACGCCAGTTACTGATGCCATCAGAGGAGGAGAGGAAGCCGGTCAATCGGCAAAAATCCCGGGTGGTCGGCAACGCCTTGCAGCCCCTCTTGCTTGTACCCCACAGCTCCTGGATGCAGAATGTCAGGACGACCAAGTCACCTGTGTTGATGATGATGATGATGACGACATTGCGGATCTAATGTGGTCTTTTCAGCAGAATTTTGCTTGCGAGTGCTTCATCACTGGACGAGGAGGAAGACGATGGGGTAGTGTCAGTTCGGGTTCCGCCTCAAAAAGGGAGAGGGCGGTCGCAGAAGTCCGCTGTTATGATTCCGCCAGCCACGGTCAGCGCAAACCCCGCTCCTCGCTTACCCCCGTCAAAAAGGTCCAGGACCTCTCAAGCCTGGGCCTTCTTTGAGCAAGCCTCTGATTCACCAGCGATGTCATATGCCACCTTTGCCGTAAACGCATAAGTAGGGAAAGAACCTTAGGTGGTTAACCACCACCAACATGTTAGTCACATGCAGCGAAATGCATGAGTTGAAAAGGAGGAACACTTGGCCAAAAAAGGCCAGACCGACGCGGGCCTCCAACCACTGTCACACCTCTGTCTCCGCCTCCTTCTCCTCCTCTGCCACCCCCAAGCGTTCCTCAGCTGCCCTTTTCTCTCAGGAGTCATGATCAGGGATCAGCCTCCCCTTCAGCCCCCACCATTTGCCCGAGTACCACCAGCACCAACCAAAAAACCCATCCTACCCCTTTCCTTCCCCCAGTTTGACGACCTGCACCGCCGTTTACAGCGGCCCAGTCTAGCAGCCAGCCTTCTGTCTTCCAGGTTTGGGAGCAGAAAAAAACACTTTAACCCAAACCCTCCCAAAGCCAAAAGCCTGAAAGTCGGCATTGCAGGCTTTTGGCCTTGGGAAATTTTTGCCTTTCCGTTCTGGTGGACACCCGATGGGTTCCGTCACGTCATGGCCCTTGCCTGCCCAATACCAGATGTCGAGCAGGGATTTCTTTGCCAGAAAAGCCGTCCTGCCCTTGCCCGCCACGTGTCATCTAAAAATTTTAAGCGCGTTGTCTGCATCTGTGGCCGGAAAAGTCCATCTGACCACCGGGCACATGGACTAGTAAGCACGGCCAAGGCGCTATATCTCTGTGACAGCTCACTGGGTGGTGAGCTGGGTGGATGTCTCTGGGGGTGACGGTGGCTCTCAGGCTCGGTTGCACGCTCTTCAAACGCAGGGATGGTTTCAGGGTTCTTTCCCAAGGTCCTCTGGTGGCATCACGTGCCCAGAGAAAAACCCGGCCGTTTTGAAATTAATCTGTCTTGGAGGGCCGTCCACACACAGGTCAGGAGCTGTGGAGGCTTCCGCAACGAGACCGAGCGCTGGCTGGGTGCCCAAAAACCTTGTGCCCGGCAAAGTGGTGTGCGATAAAGGGCGAAATCTGCTGGCCGCCCTTAAGGGTCGGGAGGTGGAGCACATCCCTTGCCTGGCACATGTCATGAACCTTGTCGTCCAGAAATTTCTAAAGAGCTACCCGGGTCTGGACTGCCTGCTGAGGAAGGCTAGAAGTCTAAGTTCGCACTTCCGCAGTTTGCACCCTGCTTCGTCCCGCCTGGCTGCGTTGCAGCGTCAGCTCGGCCTTCCCGTCAACCGTCTCATTGTTGACGTGGCAACACGCTGGAATTCCACCCTCCACATGCTCCAGCGATTGTGGCAGCAGCGCAATGCCATTACGCAGTACGAAGTGACACATGGCCTGACAAGCAGCGGTGCGGACCTCGGGGTGTTGAGCCACCGAGAGTGGAGGCAGGTGAAAGAGCTCTGCACCATCCTTGCCAGTTTTGAACAAGCCACCAAAACGGACAGTGCGGACAATGCCCTTGTCAGCATGAGCATTGTGGTGATCTTAGTTCTGGAACGATCGTTGGACACTCTGAAACAACAGGTCCCGCCAGCGACGGAGGAGGAGACGGACACAGATGCGGACACGGAGCCTTTCTCTCCGTCAAATCCACAAGGCCCGAAAGTTTCACAATTTCATCGGTCTTCATTAGGCAGTGGTTCGGGGTCCAGGGCTAGTGCAAGGTGGCGCATCAGCTCTCAGGGTGCATCATCTCAGGCAAGTCAGGGCTGTGTTGAAGCTGTGCCGGAGGAAGCAGAGGAGGAGGAGGTATTCCTAGACACCGACGTTACCGACGTCCCTGCCTTGGAAAGAGGTTGGCGCGAATTTGAGGCGGGAGGAGGAGAGATGAGGAAGATCAGTTGGCTAGTGCCGCTCGACCCAGAGGCTTGGGAAATCAAGGCTCCATCTCTCACATGAGTGCTTGGATGCTCCATTTCCTCCAACATGATCCCCGCATTAAGGCCATCAAAATGAACAACAGTTACTGGGTGGCCACCCTCCTGGATCCCCGGTACAAAACAAAACTCAGCACTTTCCTTCCACCCACCCAAATAGAGAGTAAAATGCAGGAAATGGAGACCTTGCTGGTTGATCAAACTGGAGAAATCTGTTGCGTCTGCTTCACGTTCACCAAATGTCACGGTGGAACAACATCAGCGACGTGACAGCAGTAGAGTGCCAAGTAGCCGTAGCGGCAGCAGCAGCAGCAGGCAAGGTGGCAGAAGCCTAATGGGTGTCCTCTGGCAATCTTTATTTATCACCTCACCAACGCATTCAATGCAGCGCACACATCCAACACACAGAGACCAGCTTAAGATCATGGTGCACGACCTATCAGCCTTCCTCAAACACTATTGATTTTTGTTGTGTGTATCCGGACCCAATAGAACTTCTGGGTATCCAAAATGGACGAATGGCCCGAGCTGGCTTCGCCACGCCATAGAGTTGTTTTACCTGCCCAGCAGCCAGCGTCATGATCTAGCGGAACCTTACAGCACAGCTGGAGGAGTCATTACAGACAAACGCATCCGGCTTTCCACAGATAATGTGGAACGTTTGACTTTCATTTCCCCCAAGATGAATCAGGCATGGATCTCTGATGATGTTTGTGGCCTCAAGAAATTGCGAGGTCACCGATTAGTTGCCGGTGAGCAGATGTGCGAATTCTCAAAATTCGATTCTGTCACTTCGCCGTAATTTTCCGACAAAAATAAATTCGATCCAAATTACTTCGGCACAAATCACGTTAAAAAGCACAGAGCCTGCAGGGTGCTGTAGAACGTTGTGCCATGCTTAAATATGCCAGAGGAGCTTGGTTAGGTCATCATACAATGTGTGTTTTAGTAGTGACACGGCAGATGACTGCCCGCCGCTCTTAGAATGCTTCACATAAAATTCCCGGGGGGGGGTGGGCACTTAAGAGGGCAAAACATGACCAAAAAACTCAAGCGGGAATGTAGCCTCATAAAGTCATGCCATCGGAAAGCTGGAAAAAAACAAGCTGAGAGCTTCGGTTGGCAACATTAGTGACAGGTGTGGAGGTGACGGCGGCAGATGCCACACAGCAGAGGTCAGGCAGTCGCAAAATGACATTCTGGAGGTGGGCAAAACACGTGTGTTTTTGGCCACAGAGTGGCACAATGACTGAGAGCATTTGGTCACGACAGCAGCAGTTTTGAGGTCAGGCAGTGTGCACATGACCATGCAGGGGTGGCAAAACAGTAATTGCCACATAGTGGCACTATTATACACGTGTGAGGTCAAGACAGCAAGCAGCATGAGATCAGCCAGTGGCACAAGACAACTTGGAGTCGGCAAAACAGTATTAGGCCACATAGTGGCACATCACCACAGTGTGGAGGTCACGTGCGGCAGTCAGTATGATATCAGGCAGATGCACAATGACGATTCTGGAGTGGCAAAACAGTAATAAGGACCACAGAGTTGGCACAATCACACAGTGTGTGGGAGGACACGGCAGCAACTATTATGAGATCAGGTATAGTGGCACAATGACATCTGGAGAGCGGCAAAACATTATTAGGCCACAGAGTGGCACAATCATCAACAGTGTGGAGGTCACGGCGGCAGCAGTATGAGATCACACAGTGGACAATGACATTCTGGAGGCGGCAAAACATTATTAGGGCCACAGAGTGGACAATCACAGAGTGTGGAGGTCACGGCGGCAGCATTAATGAGATCAGGCATGGGGCACAATGACATTCTGGGAGGCGGCAAAAACAGTATTAGCCCAGAGTGCACAAACCACACATTGTGGAGGCCCGACAGCATCAGCAAGAGATCAGGCATGTGGCACAATGACTTCTGGGAGGTGGCAAAACAGTATTAGGCCTAGAGTGTCACAATCACACAGTGTTGGAGTCACGAGCAGCAGCCAGCATTAGATTAGCAGTGTCACAATGACATTCTGGGTGGCAAAACAGGAGGAAGCCACAGAATGGCACAATGACTGAGAGCGGGGTCACGCGGGCAGCAGCATGAGGTCATGCCGTGGCACAATGACACAGTGTTGAGGGCACGGCAGTAGTCACAGTGTCAGCACATGAGGTCATAGAGTCGCACAATGACATTCTGGAGGTGGCAAAACGGAGGAAGCCACAGAGTGGCACAATAACTAGAGCGGAGGTCACGGCGGCAGCAGCATGAGGTCAGTCAGTGGCACAATGACCACAGTGTGGAGGACTGTCAGCAGCCACAGCAGCAGCATGATGGTCCAGAAGTTGCACAATGACACAGTGTGGATTTCAACGGCAACAGCAACAGCAGCACATCAGCAATGAGTCATAGAGAGGCACAATGACAGAGTGTTGATGGTGGATGGCAATACCAGTCCCTGGTAAAGATGGTGGGTACCAGATGGATAAACTGTCAGCAGATGTGTGTCATCAGGCAGGGTTGGCAATGCATCAGAATTAAGGCTGAGGCAGGTAGTTTGAACCCAGACCTGACGCCTAAGGCATTTGTGTGTGGAAATCCCTTGCCGATCCCGCCTGACTCATCTTGACAAAGGTCAGTCCGTTCCACATTTCCCGTGGACAGCGGGTTCTCGCTTGGGTAACGTGTCCCCCGCCGCAATGACCACCCGCTCTGATGCCACACTACTGGCCGGACGACAGTCTTCTCCACTGCAAACTCGTCAAGTTGTCGCCACACATCCAGTTTGGCTGCCCAGTAGTCCAGCGGATCTTCTAACTGATGTGGCAGAGTGCTGTCCAAGTAGTACCACAACCTGTTGGTTCAGGGACTGCCCAGTCCTTCTGCTACTGCCTGCTGCTTGCGACTGCCCTCCACTCACTAGGCTGGAGAAGGAATCGTCTCATCAGTTGACTCCAGACTTAGTTTACTACTGATGGACGTCTTTACTGCTCCAACCCGCCCCCCCCACCTTCCTCCCAGCAGCCGCGGCGTAGTACGTAGCGCTGTAGGAACCCCCGGTCAGACCTGTCAGATGAGTGACTATGCCGCACATAGGCATGCGGCCAACTGATTACAGAGTAATTTTCCGCTATATTATTTGAGTTTGTCCATCCCCTCTTCAATAGCTGGGAAAAAGGCTCCCATTATGGATCCGGTAGCAGTGGTCCAATTGGTTGGAGAGCCAGAAGTCATCCCTCTGCCTGATGCTGACTATTCGGGCCTGTCCACTATCCAGGCAAATAAGCATGCCTGCGGGCCATCACACAAGTTACATCCGAGGGGCTCCCTGCTCCATTTCCACTGTATATTGCCACTGTGCTTGGGGGTCTCTGCCTCGTCTTCCTCATCTCCATCCACCTCCTCTCAGCTGCTCCTGCCCTCCTCTCTTATCACCTGTAGAAAAATACACTCATTTCAACCAGACAATGCTTCTGCTCCAATGTCCTCCTCCACCATTTCATCCCCACCGACCATGTGGGCCACGAGATGTAGTGCCACGTCCCAGTCCCCTGCCCAGACAGATTTTACAGCATTCTGTTCCATGGACATGAAGCAGTGAATGTACGTTATTCATCCCGGTAGTCCTGCACTGACAAATAACGTCCCGTCCTCACATGGCCTCAACAAACGGCAGGTGTCACCATGAGCTGCCACTGGCGTGTGACGATCAAAGTAAACACAGGGGAGACTTCTGTCTTCCTGGATCATCAAAAAATCGTTTAATGGCCTTTCTCTAGTTCATACCGTCGGCCCAACATGACCCGGCTGGAATTCCAGCGGGTGGAAACATCGCATATCAGAGTGTGTTTGGGGGAGGCCGATTCTGCCGCTGCAACTTCGAGGAGGTGTTTCCTGGCTTTGTACGAATGGATAAAGTCATGCACAGTTTTCCTTGCCAGTTTGCAGAATGTATCAAGAAGATCGTTTGTAAAGACATCAGGAACCTTTCACAACCAGATTGAACACGTGCGCCATGCAGGGTCGTATGTGACTCATCCCTCCTCGTGCAGCGCGGACACCATTTTTCCTCTTCATTGTCCGTCACCATGGTTCCCGATTTGCAGTTGGCGCAGAGAAAGCCACACATCGATTTCTTTGCTGCATGACGCGGAGCAGTTCCTCCCTGGTGACTTCCGTTCGCGAAGCCAACCAGGGTGTAAAACTGTGTGACAACGCTGTGCCCTACACATGTGGTATGATGGAACATTACTGTGGAGGCTGAGATGGTGTGTGATGGTGGAGTGGAGGCGGACATGTTGCGCAGGTGTCAGCAGTTTTGACAACGTAGATGGAGGAAAGCGGCGTGCTCCTGTCCAAGTTTGTTGGTGGTGCCTGGGCAGGAAGCACATTCACCAAGTGGTCCATAAAGGACATGTACTGGCCCTGACCGTAGTTATAGCTCCAGACGACCACCTTCTGCCGTGCACCTTAGAAACAAACCGATAAAGCTCAAAGACTGACCCACCTTCTGTTCTACATATTTATGAGTGCTGGTACTGCCTTTTTGGGAAAAGAAATTACAGGCTTTGGACTCTCCTTTCGGCTCGGCACAAGGCCATTAGTTCTCTGAATGGTGGCAGAATCCACCATTTGGAAAGGGAGGGACTGCAACACCAACAACTTTGGACAGGAGCAACGGTCAGCTGCTGCACCTTAGGATGTTGGACGCATACTGTGTCCTCTTTGCAATCGCCTCGATGAAACGACTGCTCGGCGCCATGAGTAGCGAGGAGCATGAGCATCTGGACGGCAGATGATGTCAAAGAGAAACAGCTCCTTCTGCAGATGTGGTGGAGCCTTGACTGTCTGCAATGGCATTGCGTGCCACTTGGCTGCTCCTGCTGCTGCTGCTGTTGCTGGCGGCGGCCGGATGGACCACCACATCTGAGCCACGTTTTCTCCAGCCAACTGATGGTGACGCTGCATGTGTTGACGTCAGGGCCGTGGTGCCAACATTTAGCTCCCTGGCCACGCTTCCACTTTTCTGCCCACAGATTCTACAATACTCCATAATTCGGCTCCTCCGTGTCTTAGCAAAGAACTGCCACACCGCGTAGTATCGAATTTACCGCCAACTGAGCTCCGTACTTAGTGACTACTGCCGCTGCTGCCTCTGCTGAGGCCCCTAGTGCCACAACTTTCTTGGACCTGCATAAAAAAAAATAATAAAAAAGCGATTTTTTTAACCCGTGTCCCCCCCGCTTGCTTCCCGACTCACGCACTGCTGCAATCGCTGCTGACACACGGTCCCACGCCCACTTTGCTTGCTGCGCTGCTGCCTGAGCGCGCAAGCTGACGCCCCTCTTCTCCGACGATGTATGAAGCCCTTGTCCTCACCCGGCTCCCAAGTGCGGTCTGCTACATCCTCATCTATTTGTGTGTTTAACGACACTGCTGTCCTCATTCACCGTTCATGGGTATGCGAGGCGACCACTCACAACATGACCTCCCATGTCCACTCTCCACATCTATACATTGCGGAGCCTACTGCAAGAAGCAGGGGATATTGGCCCCATTTTCTTCGCTGCCAATTAGCTGCTGACTGCCCTCCTCAAATTGTTCATCCTCGCTAATATTGGCGCTGAGGCCAAGACCACATAGTAGATCTCTGGGTCTGAGGGAACCGGATGGACAGAGGCGGGCTGAAGGACAGGTGAGGGCCGCTGACCCGCTCCCGGCCATCCAACTAAGGGTTGTGTCTGAGGTGTCCCACCGACTCTTGGCTGGGGGGTTGTCAGATGTCATCTGGGAGTAAGAGGATGACCTAGTCAACCAATCAGAAACCCTTGGTTTGGCTTGAACAACACATGGCCGCTAGATGACAGCGTCAGTTTTGGCCCTCACGATTGACCCCTGCTGCGGACGTCCCCTTGCTGGCTGCGACCTGGGCCTGTTTCCAAGGAATGTTTGTGCATCCACTGCCACTCGCAGGTGTCAGAGGCCTGCCACCGGTCTCTGTCTGAACATACTTTTGGTTCTAAAATGTACAGACACTGTTTTGATGATGATATATCTGTATATGATAAATATACACCCTGTTTTTTCTGACTCCAAATTGGAACCCATAAACAAGCTGGGTAACCCAGTGTATATAACTTGCCGCTCCGAACAAATGGCCAGGAAAAAATTTACTTGTATGTGTCGTTTTACAAAACACTGGTGTGTTTTACTAAATTTAAAAGCAACAACACAGGTTTAAAGGTGGTTGTTATCATTTCAATAAATGGCTATTCAGAATAAGGGGAACAAGTGAAAAAACAAAAACAACTTTTGCAATTGGATGTCATTTGCAAAGCTGTCTTGTTTTTCCTCTGTCTCCCTAATCCTCCTGTTTCTGTAAACAACTTGCCTTGTCTTGTCTAATCCTACCCCTCTCTGGTTCATTGTGGTGCCGTCTCTTTCAATTAGCGATTCTGTGCTGACCCTGGGTCTAACGCGAGCTGCGCCTACCAGTGATGGTCGCGCTGATGGGACTGCCGGCTCTTGTCGTCTCCCTGGCTTTTTTTTTTTTCTGTATTAAGAGACTGTCCAGGCATGCGCAGTAGCCCGGTAATGACTTTAATACGTCATCACATACATCCCTGCTGCACTTCTGCCGTAAAGATTTTGCTGTCTGTAGTAAGCACATTTCCATGCATGCCTCAGTAGCACTGAATGAGCTTTTGAGATGTGTTCTCATTCCTCTCACTGTCAGGGAGACTTTGTCAGTTGAAGCTTCGGGATCATAGAGTTAGGGTATCGCATTCCACTCTGCCCCCTGTCCTCGAGGTAGATTTTGCATGTAGCGGTCAGGGACCAGAGAGTGAGGGGTCATCTCCAAGCATCAGTGTTATGTTATATTGGTATGCGTGCATTCTTCGTCATTTAATAAAATGCTAGTGACTAGTGAGAGCACAGACACGGTGAGTTGGATTTGTAAATGCACACAGAGCAATGAGGTGGATAGAGCAGGCTGTGCTTTCACATCCCTCTTATGTTAAACAAACACTTAGACTCATGAACGAGCACAGAAAGGGAAGGGAGGGGGCTGAATGTCATCACCTCGCATGAAAGAAACAACCCGGATGGGAGGAAGAAATTCCCCTGCATTCCAGGAAATGAGATTTAGAAATATCTCAGTAAGAGCCGAACGAAGGAAGCGATAAATCCCCTTTAATTAACCTTCGGACACGAATTAGGCTACAGGAAAAATGTATATATTTTGGCGTTGAAAAAGACGGTTTATTTTTGTCAGCACACCAGCAAAACAATGCTTAATTAACCCCTGGATGTAAAATTGCGCCAAAGAATTGGCCGTACAAAATAGTAGCTTTGTAGCCGAGTTACAATTGCGTGATTTTTCTACGCCACACACAAGAGATACAGTTGTAATTAACCTTTGCTTGTGAATTAGGCTACAGGGAAAAAATTTATAATTTTTTGGTGTTGAAAAAGGACGGTTTAATTTTTGTCAGCACACCAGCAAAAACCAACGCTTAATTAACCCCTGGATGTAAATTGCGCAATAGAATTGAGCCGCACAAATAGTAGCTTTTGGTAGCGTGTTTACAATTGCGTGTTTCTACGCCACACAACAATGAGATACAGTTTAATTAACCTTTGCTTGTGAATTAGGCTACAGGAAAAATTTATATATTTTGGCGTTGAAAAAGACGGTTTTTAAATTTTGTCAGCACACCAGCAAAACAACGCTTAAATAACTCTTGGATGTAATTTGTGCCTAAGAATTGAGCCGACAAAATATAAGCTTTGTAGCGTGTTACAATGCAAGTTTTTCCACCGCCACACAACAAGAGATACAGTTGTAATTAACTTTGATTGTGAATTAGGCTACAGGAAAAATTTATATATTTTGGCATTGAAAAAGACGGTTTTATTTTTGTCAGGCACAGCCGAGCAAAAACAACGCTTAATTAACCCCTGGTATTTAATTGCGCCAAAGAATTGAGCCGCACAAAATAAGTAGCTTTGTAGCGTGTTACAATTGGCGTGTTTTCGTACGCCACACAACTAAGAGATACAGTTGTAAATTAACCTTGCATGTGGAATCTAGTCTACAGTAAAAATGTATATATTTTTGGTCGTTGAAAAAGACGGTTCTTGGGGTCAGCACACCAGCAAAAACAACGCTTAATTAACCCCTGGATATAAATTGCGCAATAGAAATTGAGCAGCCAAAAATGAAGTTGGTAAATTGATTGTAAAACGCTGTTTCTTTAATGATTACAACCGTAACGCTAGATCCAACTTGGATATTTAAATGTATATGCAGCTGCATGTGACGCACTCATGATTCAGATCCAATACCCCAGAAAAATTAGAAATAGTAACATTAAGAGAGACAGTCCTCTGAGAAAAGCTGAGATACCCCACAGGAAATCGCTATATAAAAATCAATTCTCGAAGTAAGAGCTATCGACCGCGGCAGCACCTTCCCTGATGCGCAACGTGTGAAGTAGGAAGTGTGAGCTCCCGGCGTCGCGGCCCTGACTTATAAATTGCGGTGACGTCACAGAATCCCGCCTGATCTCAGATTGTGCTTCATCTCAGCACATGACTGCAGTCTAGTGCCCCTTCTTCCTCCCATTAGGTGCTTTGCCGGCATTTGTAAGTGCCATGTGCCTCGCTGCCATTTTATCAAGTCAAAAGCACACTTCTTTCACCCGAAGTACCCCAAATTTTCCGACTTCGTTCGCGACCGAAGTTTTTCCATGAGATTCTAAAACTAATTCCACTTCGTTAGAATCAATTCCGCCCATCTCTAGTTTGTCCGTTCTAGCTTCACATTCCTCTTCAACAGAAATGGTCCCTCTTGAAAAACTTTTTTTTAAATGATTATTTCTTAACTGCAATTTTGTATTCTCTTTTCCCAACATTCATTTATGCTGGTTTTGCTGTGAGGAGAGCTGTATAAGACAGCAAGGTTTGCATGACAACACCGTATTCCCATTTACTCACTTTATCTTTAGAATTTTTCCGCATGTTAAGGATTTGAGTGTCATGTATGTCTATGAAGATACATGCAAAACTCATGGTCCTTGTTGAGAACAGAAATGTGGCTTCTAAGTGGTAAGTCTCCTCTCACAATTTTTAACAGTGTCTGAGAAGTCATATTTATAATTATTTTGGTCATGCTGCTTTGGTGAAATTTCAGCAATACTACTGATGTCCAATTCTAAAAAATGTTGTTTCTAAAGACATTGATCTCACAATTGGACCAAAGTTGGCTCAAGGGGCATGCATTGAATTTTGGGGGCATTTTGCGTGACATGCAGCTATACTACAGGTCCTGATTATAAAAAAAAAATAGTTTGTTTCATAACAGACAATTGGTTCTTCACGATAGTCCAAAGTGGCTCAAAGGTCATGCTTTGAAATTTTGGGGCATTTTGCTGTGACATGCAGCTCTACTACAGGAATCTATTATAAAAAAAAAATGTTGTTTTTTTCTAACAGACAATTTGTTCTTCACAATTGTCCAAAGTGGCTCAAGGTTCATGCATTTTGAATTTTTGGGGGCATTTTTGCTGTGACAATGCAGCAATAACTACAGGTCCTAATTATAAAAAAATGTAGTTTCTAACAGACCATTTGTTCTTCACAATTGTCCAAATGTGCTCAAATTGTCCTTGCTTTGAATTTGGGGGCATTATTGCTGAGTGACAAGCAGCATACTAACAGTTCCTAATATAAGTAAAATGGTTTGTTTTCAACAGACATTTGTTTCTTCACAATTGTCCAAAGTGGCTCAAGGGTCATGCTTTGAATTTTGGGGGCATTTTGGTGCTGTGACAACAGTACCAATTTTAAAAAATGTTGTTTCTTAAACGAGACATTTGTTCTTCAAATTGTCAACGAGTGGGCTCAAGTGGATGGTTGCTGTCAGAAACAGGAATAGTAGGACACAGTTATAATGGACACAATATTGCAAATTGACTTGTTTTTAGCAAGATCTTTAACATAGCTATCAAGTCCAGTATAGAGACAACCCATTTAAAATCAATTAAAAAAGAGAAACAAAGACATGGTGGGATTCCATCCTATTTTAAAAATGTGTTATCTATATATTAAACTACTAAAGTCTGCATGTACAAAATACTGGTAAAAAAATTCTCTAATTGTACAAGGGAGTGTACAGGAAGAACTTGACGCAGTATGTAGGTTATTTCAGAGAGGACATGGATTATGGATGCACGGCAGAGAACAAAGTACAGAGACAATTTCCTGCCAGCACGTTTGAGTAAAATTGATAAAAAGTATGGAGCTCGTGCGTCCAGAAAAAAGGCACCATTGGTGGAACAGGAGTGATTAACCACCAGTAAATGTCCAAGTTGGAAGCACAATTTGGTACCGCACTGTAGTAATGGAGGGGCAAGCACTCATCCAGGACATGGACAGTATATGTCCAGTGAAACTAAAATGGTGGTTTGAAAAGACTCCTTTTCCGGCACGTTTTAATCATGTTTTCATGCAGTTATTTGGCTCATTCTGTTGCCCAGGACATGTAAATTCAATGTCTGTTGAAACTAAAATATTTGTGTATCAAACACTCCATTTTCCCTGGCACTTTTTAATCTGTGTTCATGTCATGTTTGGGTGCTCATGCTGTGGCCCAGTACAGGTATAGTCAATGTCCATTGAAACTAAAATTGGTGGATGAAAGACTCCTTTTCCGGCACATTTATTTTAATCCTTGGGTCATCAGGTTTGGGCTCATGCTGTGGCTCCATTACATGGATAGTCAATGTCCGAGTGAAACTAAAATGGTGTTGAAAGACTCCTTTTCCGGCACATTTTTAACCCCTAATCTCAAACGCCTGAAAAGTAGTTAATGAACTTCAGACATTTTTTAAGTTTTTGGTCTCCTTGCTTTCACAGTTGTAACTTTTTTATTTTTCCCAGTGACGCAGATGTATGAGGTCTCATTTTTATTCGAGACAAGTTTTGTACTTTAAGGGGGAATATTTAAGTTCACTTATAAATAAATTCAGTATTTTTATATTTTATAAAAAAAAGTTTTGTTTTTTTTTACATCATTCACATTTCACACTTAATAACTTGTAAGAATAATTCAAAATTGTATTACGGTCTTGTGGATACCAAATCGTTAGGTTTTTTGTAGTGTTTAAATTATCCACAATAATATTATAATTAAAATATTTAATTATTAGTATTATTATTTAATATTCTTATATTATTACACTTTAAAATGTTTATGTTTTTTATTTATTTTCTACACCCAATAATTGAGAACTGTTTTAACATTTTTTTTATTTTTTTTTTTTTTTTTTTACACCCTAGTAATGTATTATGCATATTCATAAATGCTAATACAGTTCTAATGCTGTGCCAGTCCTGACACGAGTTCATTGGATTAGGACAGCACACAGTTGCGTCCTAATCACTGGCTTCATGAACAGACAGCTCTCTGGGGCCATGCAAAGGGTCCCCAGAGTGCTGTGGCAGCTGTGTTTTCCCACGGGCCTGTACGGTCACACCAACGGTTGTTTCCGATCTACGGAGCCGACCAGAGCATGGAAACCCTTTGAATTGCTCTGCGGTAACGCACCGCCTGGCATCAAAGTTGTTTTAAGGCATTGTGTTTGCGGAGGTTTTCCTCCGCTCCCCGATAGCCTGCAGGGGATCTCTGCGGATTGTGCTGTGTAGTTACGCAGCGCCGATCCCAAAGCGGCAATGCTGCGTCTTGGCGCTCTCAAACCCCATGTATTAGCAGCTGACGTATAAAGACGTCTGCTGCAGACGAACTGACACCGCACCGCAGCCGACGTTTAAAGTCGTTAACTGGTTAATCTGTGTGTCCATGCATGTTTGGGGCTCATGCTGAGGAGCACGGGACAGGGATAGTCAATGTCCAGTGAAACTAAAATGGTGGTTGAAAGACTCCTTTTTTCCGGCACTTTTTAATCTGGGGGTCCAGACAGGTTTAAGAGGTCATGCTGGGGTTCCAGGACAAGGATAGTCAATGTCCATTCAATAAAATTATGTTCAAAATAATACTGCCTTCTGGCACTTTTTAATTTGGTGGTGATGCAGGTTTAAGGGTCATCTATGGTACAAGACAGGGAAGTGAATGGTCTGTAAATTTTTTTTTCTGTGGCTTTTAAAAAACCTAAGTGTGTTGCCTAAGATGTAGCACGTATCCATTTGACTTTTGTGGATTTTAATTCCAGCTTCCCTCCAGCCCTGTTTGGTTGTAAGAATGAAGGTGTTGTTCTCTCACCCATAGACTTTAATGGTCATCGGCGAACATCTATCATCCCCAAAACAATAATCTGTCGATGATGCCGACTATCGACCATCGACCGATGTCGATAGCCAACGTAATCGCTCAACTCTAGTCTCAAGGCCTCTTTCTCGTATTTCTCTACTGCCCAGATCACCATGTTTCCCCCTTTGCCTGTAGGTTTGTATAAGCAGTAGTATCCTTATAGGATTCCAACTCTTTTAATGCTACTCTCTGAGCCCTCATTAAGTTTTCATGATTAGTTTTTGTTGAAAGCTTTTTAAAATCACTAATCTAGTGAAAGTTTCAACCTGAGAGCAAAGAGACAAGAGGGGAAACCTGAATAACCTGGGGAGTATATACATATGAAATTTACTTGACATATCCTCTTTTTGCTCAGATGGCAACTCTTCCAAAATTGATACATTAATTTCTTCATCAGTTTCAAATCTGTTATCCATAAATCTACCATAATGTAATGTTTTAAGATTTTTTTTTAATATCACAACTGTGATCTCAGCTCTATTAACATAAGGGGGCTTGATCTTGTTCATCTAGGAAGAGATGGAAATATGAAACGTACACTTGAACAGCAGTGTAAACGGATAATGCCCTTTGGTATAATGACTCTGAAGGGGCTGAATGAGAAACTTAACTTTATTAGTTTCCTATAGTCTCAGCATTGTTGCACTGTTTTAACTTTATTACTATTTTTTATGTTTTTTTATTTAGTTTTTTCCTTTCCTTCTATTTATTTAGGTCAGCGTTGTTGATCAGTTTTTAAATTACTGCATTACGATAATATAGAGCAGCATGGATGCAGTCCCAATTGTATTGAAACTAAGGACGACATGTATGAATTTTGGCTCTGACAGGTTAGTTTTAAATCGCTTTAAGGTAGTGCAAAATGCACTAGAATGTATGAACCTGTTCTTCTGCAGTTCATACATACAAGGGCATTGTAGTGCAAATATGACAAGTCTGGCTCAGGCACCAACTTTAACCTGGTCTGGCTGTTCTAGCTGTTCTGCGGCTAGATTTGGCATCAAAGAATTATAAATGTGTCCACTTCTATGAATGTGGTGCGATGTCCCCAGAACGCCCCTAATCTTTGGCGCATTAAAAAGTATTGCACCGGTGCCTATCGAGTCAAAGTTTGGAGTGCGACTGTTCATACAACTATAGAACTGGTGTACTACAGCTTTTTGATGTCAGTAAACTGGCATAAACCCGTTCATACATGTAGCCCTATTTAATTATTTTTTATATTTTTTGCTTTTATTTTCACTATTATGAATTGTTTTGTGTGCATTTAATGGGACAATATCACATTTACTGGGTTTATGTATTTAATTATGGGGTTAAATTTTCATATAATATGCACTTTGTACTATCATATGTCTCTTATGCGTATTATTATATTTATTTATGAATGGATTGGTGTGTACTAGTAAATTTATGGCCTGAATTTTTAGATATATTTTGCACTTAGTTGTGCAATTTTTATTCATTATTAATTATATATTTATTTTTTAATTGGTTGTATTTATTGAACTTATCAATATTAATCATGGATCATCCTTTTTTTTATTTTTTTTTATTATGTACTGATTGTTCTTCTGTTTGGTAACATTTTTTATTTACTCTGAATAGCCAGTGAGGTGATTAGTTCCATTGGTTCTTAGTTTGTAGTGGTTGATGTGTACTTTGTATTCTGATTTTCTTTTTCAATGACCAGTGATTTTTCAGGTGAGTGCAAATGTGCGACATGGGGCCATTCCGCTCCTTCTCGCTCCGGCCTTTATACCCGCTTCTGTTAATGTCCAGAAGTAATGTTTTTAAGGCATGCACAGTCGTGCAAGACTGATGAAAGTGCAACAGTGTGAGCCGACCTACCAAATGCGGCGCGTGCACCGTAAACACAGCTGCACCTGGTAATTGGTATAATATTTAACACTACACCCAAACATTGACACACCTTGCTATATTTTTTGTGGATTACAATTGATGTTATATACAGCCTTGTTTGGATATCCCTTTGCACCTCATAATACAGTATAGTGATTTATAGTAAGAACTATGTGTAATCAACTTTGATGTTTTTATGGATATTTGCTCTCAAATCTTTTGTGTGTGTATAATAGCCTTGCAGAAATGTCCATATGTTAACTTGTGGGGGCAATTACTTTTTGATAACCTAGCCTTTACTGGACATTTCTGAACTTTTTGGTATTGGTACGTCCTGGGCTGAGAAGCATCACACATTTACAGCCAAAGCACCTGTGTCCCAACAAGAGACAGATCTGAGTCTATGTGTTACCTACTGGGTGTGTTTGGTGCTTTTGCTCTAACTCCCCTGTATACACATAGGGTAAAATTATAACATTTGGCTGACTGCAGCAATCACTAGGGAAAGCCTACACTTAAAATAAGAAAATGTCACGATACAGAAGGCCATTACAGTCCCCCAGTGGTACTCACAGACATTCACAATGTAATCATTGACCTCTAGGTCTATGCACAGAACATGGAGCTCTCCCAGAGAAAAAGGAAGCATATAAGTTTGTCATAATGGATAAAGAAATGAATCATCACAGACTATTGAACCTAAAAGCAACATGGTGTTGTCTTTAAAGCCCACATCATTCTCCTATTAGTGGACTCTTCCATATGACTAGCTATCTTAATAACTGATTGACATGTCTAAATAGTATGGCCATCTGTTGTTATCCACAACTTATTCATAGGCATAGGAGGAAAGATTATTTTGTCTCTTTCCATTGACCTACCCAATACCCTTGAAAATGTAATACATTTTCACACACAATCCAGTTTTCTGTCTTTCCCTTCAGCCATGGCTACCATCATTTTCATGCTGAACCATGGTTCATAAGATATATATATATATATATATATATATATATATATATAAATATAAAAAATAATAATATATATAAATTGTAAGGGGTTCAGCACAAAGGCAGGCACGAAAAGCAAGTAGTAAATCTAATAAAGAAAGATTTATTTAAGTTCATCATGTGCGCCAACCAAAACAGCTTCTCTTAAGCTGTAATGCTAAGTGGCAAATAATAAGACCCCATCAGGCACAGAGATCGATAAATAATAAATGCAAAAGTCCACCGACTTGTAGTTCAGGACCTCAGGCCTCCCACAGCCTCACAGTTCGGCAGCACACAGCTTCTGATTTCAGGTCCGAAGCACACTCCTGGATAACCCTGCACCAGCTGCCTTTTCTCGGGCTGGTAAGACCTGGGCTGGTGTATTGGAGCGGCCGTCCCACCCAGACTCTTGGGCCGCTCCATAAAAAACCCGACCCGACTACAACAGAGACTGCTCAGCAGCATATTGCTGTTTGGCAACACTTTTAAAGGGTTTTTATATCACCGAGGCCAGCCACCTCGGGGGATAAATACCTCCCGTCTATGCGGATACCTCTGACCTTCCTACATACCCCCCCCCCCCTCTGTCCAAAGCCGAGGGTTTGGGCACCTTCTGCCATCATACAATGTACCCTCGAGAGGGCATTTTGCATTTCCATGCATTTTTCCTGGCCAAATGTTCCACCGAGAACCTGAAATCCTGCAAGGCTAAGAACCCAACGAGTTCCCCGGGGCATTGTTCCCCTTTCTCTCTTGCATCACTTCAAGGGAGCATGATCCGATCCCAATTAAAACTTCCTCCCTAACAAGTAGTATGGCAGGGAGTCTAAGGCCCACTTGATCGCTAGACATTCCTTTTCTATTATGGAATAATTCTTTCACAGGAGGAACATTTTCGGCTGAGGTAAACTACTGGGTGTTCTTCCCCCATTAATCTCTGGGACATTACAGCCCCCAGCCCCCAATCTGATGCTCGGTCTGGACGATGAATTTTCTCTAGCAAAGTCAGGGCTACTAGCACAGGCTGCTTACACAGGCTAACTTTAAGCTCTTGAAAAAGCCCCTCAGCTTCTGTGGACCACTTCACCATGGCTGATTTGCCCCTTTAGTAAGGTCAGTCAGGCACTCCCAATTTCTGCAAAGTTAGGGACGTAATCTCCTATAATAGCCAACATCCCTGGGAATGCCCTCACCTGTTTTTTAGTAAGGACGTGGCCATTTCTGGATGGCCCTACCTTGTTTATTTGTGGCTTGATCTCGCCCCTCCCTACATTTTACCCCGAACTTGCTTCCCCTTTCCCCTTGGCGCACTTGCGGGGGTTTTTACCGTAAACCCCGCCCCCTTTTTAATGCATCTAGGACTGCTTGGACCTTGTGCAGATGACTCTCCCAGTCTCGGCTATAGATGACTATGTCATCTAGGTAGGCCGCTGCATACTTCCGGTGGGGAATAAAATACGGTCCATGGCCCTTGGAAAGTGGCGGTGCTCCCTGTAACCCAAGGCATGCGGACATATTGGAACGACCCTTCGGGTGTGGAAAGGCCGTCTTTTCCCGGGCTTCCCTGGCAAGGGGATTTGCCAGTACCCCTTTGGGGTGAGGTCCAGGTGGTGATGTACCTGGCCGGTCCTAATCTCTCAACTAGTTCATCTACCCTAGGCATGGGTAGCTATCGAACTTGGAGACTTCGTTGAGCTTCCGGTAATCATTACAAAATCTCCATTCTCCGTTTGGTTTTGGAAACCACACTATCGGGCTCGACCACCCACTCTTGGACTCCTCTATTACCACCCAATGTACCATCCTTTTGACCTCCTGGGTCACTAATTCCCGTGGGGCTTCAGGGATCCTGTGGGGCTTTACATTTACCCGAACATGTGGTTCAGTAAGGATCTCATGCTCAATACCTTTACAAGACCGGGTAACTCAGAAAAACAGTTTCCTTATTCCGTTGCAGCATTTCTTTACATTGCAGCTTCTTGATGGGGACAGGGCCCTCAGAAATTTTTAAACCCATTTAAACCCTTTAGCCCTCCGGCTGGATCACCAAACAGGGGTCGCGGGAGGTCCCTAATCCTTCCAAGGTTTTAGCAGTTTAAAACATGGTATAATCTGCAGGGCTTCCTCTTACCGGGTTTGGGTGTAATCCGGTAATTAACATTACCTACTTTTTCCACCACCTCATACGTCCCTGCCACCTTGCCAGAAATTTGCTTTCCACCGTTGGCCCAGGACAAGGACGCGGTCCCCTGGTTTGAACTCCCTAAGTCTGGCTACCGATTGTACACCCGGGATTGCGCTTTTCCTGGGCCTGCAAAAGATGCTCTTTTAACTATGGGCCCTCACATTGGATATCCGTCCCTCATCTGGGCCCCATGCCTATCACATTTTTATAGGGCGTGGTTTCACTCTCCCAGGGTCTCCTTTGCGAATCAAGCAAGCCCCTGGTGGCCGACCATACAGTATTTTAAACGGGGAGAAGCCGGGTGGAGGCTGGGGAACTTCCCTGATTTGCAAACAAGAGGTATGGTAACAAGCAGTCCCAATCCCGACCGTCCCTTTCTACTACCTTCCTCAACATAGCTTTTAAGGTTTTGTTAAACCTCTCCACCAATCCGTCCTGTTTGGGGGGAGAAACGAGGTGCGCAATGGTTTAACCTTCAGGATCTTGCACAGATCCTTCATCACCCTAGACATAAATGGTGTCCCTTGTCCGTCAGATCTCCTTAGGCAGACCCACTCTAGAAAAAAATGAAGAATAAACTCTCGGGCAATGGATTTGGACGAGGTGTTTTTTAAGGGTACTGCTTTTTGGGTATTGGGCATAGTCGAGACCACCCAGAATGTACTGATGGCCCCTTGCTGACTTCACAGGGGCCCCACCAGGGCCATCGCAATCCTTCAAACGCACTTCAATTATGGGTAACGGTACCAAGGGGCTACGAAAATGTGCAAACCGGAGAGGTAACCTGGCACACGGAAAAGGACTGAAAAAAAAATCCCTGATCCCCTAAAACACCCTGGCCAGTAGAATCTCTGTAAGACCCGTTCCTGGGTCTTCTCTGTCCCCAGGTGCCCCCCCCAACACATGAGAGTGAGCAAGGTCCAAACCCCTGCCCTTTTAGGGTACGGGTACCAGTAGCTGCTCGATGACTTCATCCCTCACCTTGGTCACCCGGGACAAGAGCTCACCATTTTATTGCAAAATGGGGTACCGCTCATTGCCCCTGCTCCTGGGGAACCCCATTTAACACGGTTACACTTCTAGTGCGCCTTTTAGGGTTAGATCCCTGAGCTGGGCAGTCCCAAAAGTTGCCCCGGGATACTTCTAGATCAGGACATTGGTTTCGGGAGGTGGCTCCCCTCTTCATCCCCCAAAACCCAACACTGTAAAGGAAACTCATGGGGTACTTCTGTACCCATAACCTCTGCCACCCCTTGGCACTCTGGGGGGGAAGGTGATGTACTTTTCGCCCATAGATCCCCAGAATTTAAAGGGGAAAAAACGCGCCCAACAATGACATCGTGCCATTAGATTGTCCACCACACCCACACTTGTGGGACACAGTATTTCCAGTCTGTTGCCGATGGTCACCTGGGCCATGGGGTAATACTTCGTGTCTCCGAGTGGATACAAAATTAAAAACCCCAAACCGCTTCCCCCAAAGGGGTAGCACATGGGGGAGTGTGGCCCTTACCAGGGTCACCAAACTCCCTGAGTCCAGGAGTCCCCCACACTTTAGTGCCATTTACCATCACTTGGGACACCTTGGGACCTTCCCCAGGGCTGGGGATAGCGCTGCATCCAGGATGCGCAAACCATGAACACGCCGACCCAAACCCACCGACCCATTTGCTCAGTGTACCCTCTGGGGCACTGGGCTGCAATGTGACGGGGGCCTGACATTTCCAACAAATGGTCTCACGGTCCCGGACCCCCTTTGGGCCCGGGTTTTAGACCCCCTCTTGGGCCGGGGGACGTCCCTCCATAGTGGATCCGGACCCCTACTATGAGCAGACAGCCCCACTCCTGCCCACCCAGTAATGTGCCCACACTCCCCCTGAGTCATTCAGAGAGTGTTCCGCAGTCACATATCTCTCCACCACCCACAAGGTCATCCAGATTCTGGGATCCCCCTGTGCCACCCAGCAATTGTACAGATTTTGGGAGTGCATGTATAAAGCGGTCCATCACAACTCGCTCGACTATTTGTGCCCGGGGTACAGGTCTCAGGTTGTAACCACTTTTGGACCAGGTGGAACCCGGTCAAAACCCTCGGGACCCCCGGGGGGGCTTTCTCCTTACTGTACCCCCAGCGATGTTACCGTTGTGCCCGGACTGCCAACGTCACTCCCAGTCGTGCCAGAATTTCAGGGCCCTTTAACTTACTGTACTCCTTGGCGTCTTGCAGGGTCAGATCATAATAGGCCTCTGTGGGTTTCCCCGTGAGGAAAGGGGCTAGGCCTCGGCCCACTGCTCTGGGGGGAGTTTTTCTCCCGGTCCGCTACCCTCTCGAACACCATCAGGAAGGCCTCGACATCGTCCTGTGGGGTCATTTTCTGGAGCGCCTCCCCTTTCGGACCTCCTCGCGTTGCGGCTCTCTCCGGGGCATTTGGGGTTGCCACCACTTCTCTGGATCGGACGGACTCAGCCAGCACCGCCATCTGCTGAACCAGGAGTTTATTGGTCTCTTGTTTAGCTCGCCAAGTCTCCATGTGGGCTTGCTGCGCTGCTGCTGAGCCTGGACCAGGTGCTTAACGAGCTCCTCCATGCTGTCCGTCTGACTTTTTTAAACTCTGCAGCTGCCTTGACCCAGGACATGCAGTTGTGCTCTCAGGATGGTTGCCCGCATCCGAGACACCAATTTGTAAGGGGTCAGCACAAAGGGGGCCAGGCAAGTAGCAAAGTAAAAAAGGGTTATTTAAAATTTCATCAGTGTGCGCCAACAAAACAGCTTCTCTTCAAACATGTAATGCATCAGTGGCAAAATAAAAAAGACCTTTCCGTCAGGCAAAGAGATCGATAAACATAAAAGCAAGTCTCACCGACTTGTAGTTCAGGACCTCAGGCCTACACAGCCTCACAGTCGGCAGCACACAGCTTCTGATTTCAGGTCCAGAAGCACACCTCCTGAAGACCTGCACCAGCTGCCTTTTTTCTGGCTGGTAAGACCTGGCTGGAGTATTGGAGCGGCCGTCCCACCCAGACTCTTGGGCCGCTCCATAAAAAACCCGACCCGGACTACAACGAAGAAACTGCTCAGCAGCATATTGCTGCTGGCAACACATTAAAGGGTTTTTTATATCACCGAGGCCAGCCCCACCTCCCCTGATAAATACCCTCCCCTATATATTATAATAAGATAGATTGATTTCTGTAAATTAATAATGCTAACAAGTTCTCTAACATTCCATAATAAAGTCTTAACTGAAGCAATACATAAATGCTCATTTGGAGAGTTGATGTTTTTGTGCTTTAAAGTGCATCACCTTGAGCCTCCTGTCATGTAGGTGATTTGTGGGGTGCTCTCCGGCTAATTAATACACATTTGGAAGCACATGGTCCCATTAGGGGACTCACCTTCTGAAGACCCCTGATTGAATTTACACTATGTAACATCTGCTTAATTATGCATTTCCACTTCCTTGTACACCTGATTAGAGTGGGCATTTCACCTTCTATTTAACCTTTAAAAGCATTTAGCTTAGCCCAGAAAACTTTGGAGAGATTTATTCTGCAGTGTGATTAATTTACAGCATGATTTATAAGCAGACACAGATTTAAGGAAGACAGATCTTATACTCTCATGAAGTTAAACAATTAGAGTGTTGTTGTTTTCGAACCTTCTTGAAATTGTTCTTGATAATTTTCCAGTTTGTTAAAAGAGCTGAAAAGCAGTGCCTCACCTGTCCACAGGCTATGTGTGGTATTGCATCTAAGTTCTATTAAGGTATGTTCACATGGCATAATGTTGGTCTCTACTTCAGCATGTAATTGCGGCTTCCATAATGCCCAGAAGTAATGTTCTGACATAACTGTAATCTCAATAAATCTCTCATTGAGAGCTACAATTTCCTGCTCTTTCCCCCAGTGCACAATACACACCTGGGGGGGGAATGGTTATAAGTGAGAGCTTCAGAGGGACGCGCTGACCGGTGCATCCCTATGAAGCTGCGAGTAAGTTAAGCGTGTGATCATACCCTTACATTTATGATAGCTGAGCTCTTATACCAGCCACAATCCATAATAGGTGACAGATGTGATGCTATCTCTAAAAGAAAGCAGTCATGTATTTCTAATGCTTCAACACCTTGAATGTATAAAAATGGTTACAGTTTTATCATTCAGTTAAGCACACCAAAGCATGAAAATCTAAAAATTTTAGCCTGAGGGCTTTAGAATGTGTCGAACAAGGCCAAGATATGTAACGGCTGGGTAGTGGATCCGCTGGTCCACCGCAGAGCGATGGTAGTACGCCACGCCAGGGAACGTATCTAAGTAATCCCCCTGTTTCACCAGAGCCTGCCCGCCACAAAGCGTATGGACTTGCTTGCGGCTTGTAGGCTATCCAGGTTGTCCCCCCTGACGTGACATGCCTGCGGTGGCAGCCGAGGAGCAGCGTGGTACAGAGTCTTAAGTCCGAGAATCGTAGATCGGAAGGCAGGCAGGAGGTCATGGCAGGCGGCAAAAGGTCGTGGTCGTTGACAGCAGAAGGTCAGGGCTGGGCGGCAGAGGTTCGTAGTCGAGAAAACGTAGCAAGAGGTCTGGTTACATGGTAAGGCAAGAATATATTTAGGGGAACTCTTAGTCTGACACGAGGCAACATAAAACCATCACGTAGTTACAGTGACGAAACCTTAAATTAAAGGAGCTTTTGGCATTAGCCAATTAAAAGGGATGCAGGCCCTTTAAATCTTCGAGAACGAGCGCGCGCTCCCTTAGAGACGGGCACGCCGCGCCTCGTCCGGGCAGAGGTCGCGGACATAACGAGGTCAGGCGAGTCCCTATGCGCCGCGGGACCTCGCCGCTCGTCTCCTGCGGACAGCGTCGCAGCCCGTGCCAGGCACAACACCCGTGGAGAGCAGACAGGGTGCGCCCCAGCGGCCCGCGGGCAGAGGATCGGGCGTCCACACGTGACAGTACCACCCCCCACTAGTCTCCCCTCCCTCCCCCACTTCTTTAAGTGCCTAAGAATCTGCGGATCAGGTATCGGTTCAAGATATTGGACTCCGGTTCCCCAGACCTCTCTACGGGGCCGAAGCCCCTCCAATATACAAGAAAAAATCGCTTACCCCTGATGGTCTTCATATCTGAGGATGTCCTTCACTTCAAAGACCATCAGGGAATTCTAACAACCGGAGCGGAGCAGCGCTTCTCTGGAGAACCGGTTCATGACCAATGGGCTTTATGGAGGGAGACATGAAATCGTTAGGAACCCAGAGAGAACGAGGGCAGGCAGAGTTTAATAAGGACACTTGGGTTCAGTTGTCGCAGTAACTCTGAACTTCCCCCAGAAACGCGGAAAAAAAAAACCCAGTTTAAAGCTTATGATCTGAAGTCGAATGTATCTAGAAGAGAGCCACCACTTTAATCCCCATGGTAGTAATCATAGTGTAGTTCTTCTCCTCTTGACCTCTTTCGACTTCAAGCTGGCTAAGTCTGTAGAAAGGCTTGTCGTTTCTCTCGCCAGATGAACTGAAATCTTGAACCTGTGTTGTCCACGGCGTGGAACCTCGTAGGCCGGAAGCAAGTGGAAGGTGGGGGGGGTGGGGCGCTGGTACTGCCCGTAGTACCACAAGAAAAGTAGATGCGCCATTTTTAGTCGGAGACCCGTGATTAAACGAGAACTCGGCCCAAGAAAGCAATTCGGAACCAGTTGTCCTGACATCCGACACTAAGTGTTCGTAGATACTCCCCCCAAGATCTGGTTTACCCTCTCCACCTGCCCTTTTGTCTGGGGATGAAAATTCGGAGAAAAATCCACATGATTTGCACAACGAGAACCCGGTCCCGCCAGAATTTATAGGACAAATTGGACGGCCACGAACGAACGATGTGGGATGGTAAACCATGCAGGCGAAAAAAGGCTGGAAAAAATACCACCAATATAGGCGTCTAATTAAGAACCAGGCATCCGCACAAAGTGGGACAATTATGAAAAACTATCAGTTGACCACCCAGATGACGGAGTTCCCCGAGGACAGGGGGAAGGTCCGGAGATTAAGTCTCATGCCTATAGTGATCCATTGAGCCCTCCGGAACAGGCCATATGTGACTAGTGAGACCTTGTAGGGCCTATAGCGTGGGAACCGTAGTATACGTGCACAAGTGGTAACAGGAAAGAACAAAGTCCTTGACATCATGGATGCAGATTTGGCACCAGTAGGGACCGCGAGATGAGGGCATAGGAATTTCTAACCCCATGAAATACCGGCCAGAAGAGAGTAGCCCTACAACCCAGAATACAACTTCTGATTTGCAGCGCACATAGGTCTGCCCGGATTGATGCTACGGAGAACCACAGGAGCCATGTTGACCATTCGGTTCAGTGAGCAATGATGAGCTGATATACCTGTGTACCTCTCCGGAATGTCGAGAGGCACGGAGAGAGCATCAGCCTTTACATTTTTCCTCGCCGTGTACGGAAGTGTATCATAAAAACAAAACGAAGAAAAAAAGAGACCACCAGGGCCTGGCGAGGATTTAGGCGCTGAGCTGGTCTGCATGAATATGCAGATTCTAGTGATCTGTAAAGACGGCAAACGGATGTCCAAGCTCGCCTCCAAGAGATCCTGCCCCCCACAAGGGCTAGTTTTAATGGCCAACCAGCTCCCGATCTCCAATGGCATAATTTCGTTCTGCCGAAGGAGAAGTCTTTTGAAAAAGAAACCACAAGTGACGAACTTACCTTTAGGGCCCATCAGGGTCAGTACCGCCCCAGCTCCCACGAGAAGAGGCATCTACCCGCAAGGCTGAAGGGTCTCTCTGGATCTGGACGTACCAAAATAGGTGCCGGAGGAGAATGCAGACTTAAGTCTGAGAACGCTTCTCTCGGCAGATGGGGGCCAACATTTAGGATTAGCGTTCTTCCTGGTGAGCAGCCACGATGGGAGCCACCACGTATAAAAGTGGGAATTAAACTTCCGTATTATTTAAGGCTAATCCAAACAAACGTTGAATCTGCTCCGAGACCGCAGGTCGCGGCCAGCATCTGTGATCTGCATAGAGTTTTTCGCAGGAACGATCTGAAGACCTCGCTCAGATACTATTGTACCCTACCAATGAAAGGAAGGCTGGCCCTGGTGGAAGCAGCATTTTCCATACATTGCATACTGTTCATGTTATTTACCCAGCAGGCCGTAGGAACCTTGCGTACTTTTCTGTGTTGATCAGTAGGTCATGGGAAAAATCAAAATGACGTCCAGGTTTACAATTACGCAGTTGTATACAGCAAGACCGAAAAACTTCATTGACAAACACCTGGAAAAACTGCCGGGGTGTTGCACAGCCCAAAAGGCATCAGAGATATTCGAAATGCCCGTCCCGTTTGTTGAATGCCGTTTTCCACCAACCCCCCTCACGAATTCTGATGGGGGGGGAGTTAGCACGTCAGATCTAATTTAGTATGAAGACCCTGCTCCACTGAGGGCGGTCGAAGAGCTCAGATATCATGGGGTAGAGTGTAGCGATATCTTCACCGTTAACATGTTTTAGGCCCCTCTGAAATCAATGACGTAGCGAAGCGAAAACCGACTTTTTTTCTGGACGAAGAAGAAGTCCGCACCGCAGGCGAGGAGATTATTCACCAAGCCCGCCGCAAAAGCTGGTATGACTTGCTGCGTGCGTGAGTCTACCGGTCGTCCCCCCTGACCGTGACATGCCTGCGGGGCAGCCGAGGTGCATCGAGTACAGAGTCGTAGTCCCGAGAAAACGTAGTTCTTAGGCAGGCAGGAGGTCAGGGCAGGCGGCAGGCAAAGGTTCCGTGGACGGGACAGGCCAGGAAGGTCCTGGGCAGGCGTCAGAGGTTCGGAGTCCGAGAAAACGTAGCAAGAGGTCCCTGGTACACGTAAGGCAAGAATAGTACTTAGGGAACGCTTTAGTTAAGTCACGAGGCAACATAGATCCAGCAGCACATGAGTGACAGTGAGCGTAACCTTAAATAGAGGAGGTCGTTTGGCAATTAGCCAATTAAAGTGTACGCTGGCCCTTAAAACTTCGAGACGAGCGCACCCAGCGCCGGCCGCCTTAAGAGGACGGGCAAACGCGTCGCCCTCGGCTGGCAGAGGAGGACCGGACGTTAACAGTATCGAGGTCAGGTGAGTCCCTGTGCGCCCGCTGGACACCCCCCGCTCGTCCCTGATGCGGACCAGCGTCGGCCCCAGGCGGGGCCCACACACCGTGGAATGCAGACACGGTGCGCCCGCGGGCCCGCGGTGCCGAGGAGCGGGAGCCCACTCCGAGACAAAGAATAATATTGCATGCAGAGAAATAGGGCCGCAAAGGTTTGTCATTGAAGAAGATGGTTGTGGTAATTTATGGATTAAAAAGAAATTACTATTTATTGATTAAAAAGAACAATTTATGACCTTGGATCTTGGCTGAACATTCCCATTCATGTTTCAATACTCCTTCATGGGACAGACAATGAATCACAAAGAGTTACTCTTGTTTTGCATTTCTTTTTTTTTTCTTCAGGGTACTTAGGTCTCCACAAGGAAAAACACTACCCTTTTTGACCCATATCAAGGACCACTTACTGCCTGACCATAAACTTGTTCAATACTGACAAGGGGCAAAACCCCCAAAAAACAGTTGTCTTCTAATCGGTCCCTTTCCCTTTGGAGAAAGTTCTGGTCTGGTTGAGAATTCTATTAGAAATTTTACGGCACTTAGATGGGTGGAAAGTGACTCATAGAGTGGACATTGACTTGATGGGTGGCATTAGAAAACAGCTTAATTTTGGAGGAAAGCAAGCTTGCATTACGTATTGTGTAAAGAATTTTGCAAGCAGACATAACATTCATGAACAACAGAGCAAAACATACATAGTATAACAGCTATCATATTGATCTTCTGAAACTGAGGGTAAAAGGACATATAAAACCTTGGCCATGTTCAACATTTGATGCCCACTTTCTTTCGTCTCAGATAAACATTGGATAAGAAAATGAATGAAATATCTGATAGCAATATTTTATGCAAAACAGAACATGGGAAAACTTTTCAAAGCGAAAGACATTTTTTCCCTTTCTTTGAAAGAAAATAACTAATAACTAATATGTTGACAGCAACACATCTCAAAATAGTTGGAACAAGTCCATCTCTACCATTGTGTATGAGTGACTTGTCAACAGTCTGTAGATATCTGGTAAGTGAGGAATCAATTTTCTGGGGTTTTTGGAGATACATTTTCTTTTTTTACTGCTGTTGAAAGTAGGGTTTTAAAACCAATAGGTTGAAACTATTAAAATTGGCTATCGGGCATCGATCGATAGTCGATAGTCCGGGCCCCCAAAGATAAGGTTTTTTGATAGTCGATATCCAACATCTCCGATAAAACCCTTTTTTGTCTATGGGGGAGCAACAACAAACCCTTTATTCTTACAACCCCAAAAAGGGCTGGAGAAGCTGGAAAAAACAGCCACAACAGTCAAAAGGATACTGCCCCCCATTTACACAACACTTAGCTAAAAAAACCACAGAAAAAAGCACACACCATTCACTATCCCTGTCCCTTTTACCACCATGACCCTTTAAACCGCATTTAAACCCCCAAATTTAAAAAGGGCCCGAAGGCAATGAAAATGGGAACCCTCCCTTTTACTTTAACTGGGCATTGAATATCCCTGTCCTGGGACGCAGCATGAGCCCCAATCCTGCTTGACCCCCAATTTAAAATGTGCCGGAAAAGGAGTCTTTCAAACACTTTTTGTTTTCATGGAATGGACTATACCTGTGTGGGCCACAGATGAACCCAAACCTGCATAACCCCAATTTAAAAAGTGCCGGAAAAAGGAGTTTTCAACCACCATTTTAGTTTCACTGGACATTGAGACTATACCTGTCGTGGGCACAGCATGAGCCCAAACTGAAGACCCCCACTTTTAAAATGTGCCGGAAAAAAGGAGTCTTCAACACCTTTTTAGTTTCACTGGACATAGACTATACTGTCCTGGGACACAGAATGGGCCCCAAAAAACCTGCATGAACCCCACATTTAAAAAGTGCCGGATAAAAAGGAGTCTTTCAAACCACCATTTTTAGTTTCACTGGACATTGACTATCTGTCCTGGGAACAGCATGAGCCCCCAAACATGCATAAACCCCCAGATTTAAAAGTGCTGGAAAAAGGAGTTCTTTCAAACCACAATTTTAGTGGAACTGGACACTTGGATTATACCTGTCCTGGGCCACACGCATGGACCCAGGGCCGGGTTACTGTGGTGCGGTGAGAGCCCTGGCTGACGTCGTCATCTATTATCACGCAGGTTAAAAATGCCTGATGAAGCAGAAACGTAAACTGTCATGCTGAAGCAGAGTGCGGAAGTGGAAGTGTGAGAAACTCAGCCTTCCTCAGTACTCAGTCAATAACCTGGGTTGCGCTTGCCCTCCGTTTGAGTGTGGATCCAAGTCCAGTTCACTTGGAATATGGTGGTTAACCTTCATGTTACACCCAGGTGCTATATTTGGCATTTTTTTATATATCATTTTACATCAAATGTGTGGTGATAATGGTCTCTGTGACTTTGTCTCCATGTCACGTGCTCCATACTCCATTCCTCTGATAACTTACATCGGGTCAAGTTTTCCTGTACCTCCCTTGTACAATTCCAGAGGAATTTTTTTTACTGCTATTTTGTAATGCATGTTTTTTTGTACTTTAACTCTAGAAAACAATTTTAAACGGATGGAATCCCACATGTCTTTGTTTCTCTTTATTTAATGTGTATTAAATGGGTTGTCTCAATACAGGGATTGATAGCTATGTTAAAGATCTTGCAAAACAAGTCATTTTGCATTATTGTCAATTAACAGTGTCCTACCTATTCCTGTTTCTGACAGCACCATCACCCTAGAGCAATCTTGACATTGTAGAAGAACACAATGTCTGTTTGAAACAACATTTTTTAGAATAGGGAACCTGTAGTATAGTGCATGTCACTGCAAATTGACTCCCAAAAATTCAAAGCATGACCCTTGAGCCATTGTTGGACAAATTGTGAAGAACAAATGTTGTTAGAAACAATATTTTTTTAGTATTGGACCTGTCAGCTATAGCTGCATGTCACAGCAAAATACCCCCAAAAATTCAATAAACATTGACCCATGAGCAATTTTGACAATTGTGAGAACAATGTCTAGTTGAAACAACATTTTTTAGAATAGGACCTGTATTATTGCTGCATTTTCAAAGAGCATGACCCAAAAATTATTAACAATGTCTTTCAGCCACCTTGTTAAAAATTGTGAAGGTAGAAAATGGACACTTAGAAGCCACATTTCGTGTTCCAAAGGGACCATGATTATTGCTGTATCTCACAGCCAACATGACCAATAAATTATAATTGACTTGTCAGCCACTGTTAATAATTGTAGGAGGAAATGACACTTAGAAGCACAATTTCTGTCCAAAGGACCATGAATTATTGCTGTATCTCTCGAGCAACATGTACCCAAAAAAATATTAAATATGACTTCTCAGCACTGTTAAAAAATTGTGAGGCAACATGACCAAAACATTGACATGTGAAAAATTTCTAAGATGAAGTGAGTAAATGGAATATGGTTTGTCATGAAACTTGGTGTTCTTTGAGTTCCTCACAGCAAAACAGCAAAATGAACTGTTGGGAATAGAGGATAAAAATTTCAGTAAGTATTGATCATTTTAAAAATAAGTTTTTCAAGAGGACCATTCTGTTGGAGAGGAATGTGAAGTAGACAGCAACTAATCGGTCGACTCGGAATTGGGGGCACAACATAATCAGAGATCCATGCCTGATCACTCTTGATGAAAGGCTAATGTTCTCATCTGTGTTTTCATTTATTCTGTGGAAAGACGGATGCTTTGTCTGTCATGACTCCTCCAAGCTTGTGCTGAAGGTCCGCTCAGGATATGACGCTGCTGCTGGGGCAGGACTACACCTCTATGGCGTGGCGAGCCAGCCTCGGGCCATTCGTCCATTTGGATACAAGAAGTTTTTGGGTCCGGAAACAAATACCAAAAACCTCGGTGTTGAGTCGCAGATAAGTGTATGCACACCATGATTCTTATGCTGGTATCTGTGTGTTGGATGTGTGACCTGCATTGCATGCGTTGGTGAGGGTGGCAATTAAAAAGATGCCAGAGGTTCACCCATTAGGCTTCTGCCACCTTGCCTGCTGTGCTGCTTGCCCGCTACGTGCTTGGCACTCTGCTGTGTCACGTCGTGATGTTGTTCCTCTGTGACATTTGAGGATCAGTGAAGAAGACTCAAACAGATTGTCTCCAGTGATCAATCAGCAAGGTCTCCATCTTCCTGTTTTTACTCTTATTTGGGTGGTGGAAGGAAGTGCTGAGTTTTGTTTTGTACCGGCGGATCAGGAGGTGGCCACCACAGTAAATGTTGTTCATTTTGATGGCATTAATGCGAGGTTCATGTTGGAGGAAAATAGAGCATCCAAGCATAGGTGAGATGATGGAGCATTGAGTTCCAAGCCTAGGGGTTGAGGGGCATAGCAAATCATCTTCCTCATCTGCTCAACTTCACGCTAACTCTTCCAAAGGCAGGGACGTCGGTGTCTTGGAGGTACCTCCTATCCCTTCCTTCTCCTCCGCTTCCTCCGGCACAGCTTCAACACAGCCCTGACTTGCCTGGATGATGCACCTGAGAGCTGAGGGCCGCTTGCTCTAGATGTGGACCCTGAAACCACTGCCTAATGAAGACGATAAATTGAGAAAGTCGGGCATTGTGGTTTTGACCGGCTACGGGGCGGCATCTGTGTCCGTTCTCCTCCCTCCGTCGCGCTGGTGGGGACCTGATGTTTCAGAGTGTCCAACGATCATCCAGAACTATGATCCACCTCACAATGCTCATGCTGACAAGGGGCATCGTCCGCACTGACCATTTTGGTGGTTTCTTCAAAACTGGCAAGGATGTGTGCAGAGCTCATTTCACCTGCATCCACTCTCTGGTGGCTCAACACCCCGAGGGTCCGCCTCCGCGGCTTGTCAGGCCATGTGTCACTTCGTACTGAGTTATGGCATTGCGCTGCTCCCACAATCGCTGGAGCATGTGGAGTGTGAATTCCAGCATGTTGCCACGTCTTCAAATGAGACGGTTGACGCAGCCAGGCGGGTCGAGCAGGGTAGCGAACGGCGGGAGTGCGAACTCAGGACCTCGAGCCTTCCTCGCAGGCAGGCCTGACGGGTAATCTTTAGAAATTCTGGACGTCAAGGTTCATGACATGTGCAAGGCCAAGGGATGTGCTCAGCCTACCGATCTTATGGGCGGACAGCAGATTTCTGCCCCGTTATCGCACACAATGTCTTGCCTGGGGCACATGGTTCTTGTCACCCAGCCAGCGCTCGGGTCTCGTGCGGAGAGACGTCAACAGCTTCTGACGGTGTGCCGACGGTCTACAAGACAGATTATTTCAACACGGACTGGTGTCTATGGGCATCGTGATGCACAGAGGACCTGTGGTTGGGAAAGAGCCATGCACCATCCCTGCGGTTTGAAGAGCGTCGCGAGCCTGAGAGCCATCGTCACCCCCAGAAGAATTCCACCCAGCTCACCCAGTGAAGCTGTCACAGTGATATAGCGGCCTTGGCGTGTTATTGTCATGTTTCACGGTGGTGAGATTGGACTTTTCCAACACAGATGCAGACAATGCGCTCTGAAATTATAGATGACTCGTGGCTGGCCAGGGCAGGGACGGCTTTCTGGCAAGAAATGCTGGCTCGGATTGGTATTGGGGGCAGGCGAGGGCATTGTCGTGGCGGAAAAAAAACACCATCTGAGTCCACCAGACGGATAAAAGTCAACATTTCCAAGGCACCAAAGACATGGCAATGCAGAGTTCAGGCTTTTGGTTTCGGGTTGGTTTGGGTTTAAAGAGTTTACTTCTGCGCCACAAAACCTGGAAGAAGAAGGCTGGCTGCTAGAAATGGCCGCTGTTACGGCGTGCAGGTCGTTCAAACTGGGGGAGGATGGTAAGGGGGTAGGATGGGTCCTCTGGAGGTGTGGTGGTACTCGGGCGACGTCGGAGGCTGAAAGCGGAGGCTGATCCCTGATCATGACTCTGAGAGACATGGGCAGCTGAGGAACGCTTGGTGGTGGCGGAGGAGGAGGAGGCGGAGAAAGAGGGTGTGCCAGAGGATGGAGGCCCGGCGTCGGTCTGGCTTTTTTGCATAGTGTTCCCTCCATTTCAACCCATGAAACGCTGCATGTGACTAAGACATGTGGTGGGGGTTAACCTCGTACAGGTTCTTGCCTCTACCTTATGGTTTACGGCAAAAGGCGGCATATGACATCCGCTGGGTGAATCAGAGGCTTGCTCAAATAGAAGGCCCGGTTGAGAGGTCCTTGGACCTTTTTGACGGCGATAAGCTGAGAAGCGGGTTTGCGTCTGACCGTGGCTGGCGGAATCTTATCAGAGGTACTTCTCGCGACCGCCCTCTCCCTTTTTGTGGGGGACTCGAATTGACCACTCCCATCGTTTCCTCTCGTCCACAAATTTGCGGAAAAGACCAGGATGGTTCCGCAATGTAGTCATCATCATCATCATCAAACCACAGGTGACTTGTCGTCCTGACTTTCGTGCATCAGAAGCTGCGGGCTAAAGCAAGGGGCACTGCAAGGCTCGTTGCGACCGCTGGGATTTTGCCGATTGACCGGCCTTCTTCTCTCTTGATGGCAAAAAAAATAAAAAAAAAAAAAAAATCAGTAACTGGGCGTCAGAAGAGAATAAATCATCTCTGATTTTTAACATGCCTTCTGACCCCAACCGCTTTTGTATTCAAAGTGGTCTTCAGACAAATGGATTATACACAGTGGTGGATACACAAGTTGACATTTGGGCTGATTATGTTGGACGTTGTGATGATGCTGATGGAGCATTTGTTGGCGTGCATGGCGAGGGACGAGGGGTAAGACTGCTAGATGCAGGTTGCATTAACACTGAAGGACAGATTGGCGACAATGTTCGTTTAATTAGATTCACATGGGCACAGGACCTAGCGATGAAGGTGACGGTCCTGCAACTGACGATCCGATGGCATGCGTTGTTTGTCGCAGCACTGGAGGTAGCACTTCTATCGTACCTATACCTCCATGTGCTTCCCTCATTTGCTCGCTTACCACCTGCTTTCGCTCCATGTTCAGAAATATAAAAATTTGAGAAGTATGGAATAGTTTTGGAAGTCTCTTATTAAATGACGGCAATAACACATAGCTATTCTCAATCCATCTAATCAAAACATAATTGCTGGATTTCAAATTTAACTGCAAGGTGTATATCAACAAATTGGACTGGGCAAAGTGCAAAAAACACGTATATGTTATGTTTTCGTATTATACATCGGTTTTTTTTGCACCTTTTTCAATTCAAGTTTTTATCTGTTTATGGTGTCTATAGAATTGCTGTTTTAAAACAATGATTTACGTGGTATGCTGCGTCAATGAACAACGCTGGGTGCGTTAAGTCAATAAACAGTATTTGTTATGTTTTCGTATAATACACGGTATTATTTCCACCTTTTTCTAATTCACTTGGTGGGGCTGACTATAGAATTGCTGTTTTAAGATTTACGTGGATGCTGGTCAATTAACAAAGCTGGGTGCGCAAAAGTTCAAAAAACACATATTTGTTATGTTTTGTATAATACACTGGATTTTTTGCACTTTCAATTACTGGGGACTATAGACATTGCTGTTTTAACGATTTACGTGGATGCTGCGTCAATTGAACACAGCTGGTGCGTAAAAGTCAAAAAACAAGTATCTTTGTATTCGTACACACACACACCACACATACATAAACGGTATTTTTTGCACCTTTCAATTCACCTGTGGTGGCTCTGTAATTGCTGTTTTGAGATTTACGTGGCTGCTGCGTCAACTGAACAAAGCTGGGTGCGCAAAAGTAAATAAAACACGTATATGTTATGTTTTCGTATAATACGGTATTTTTTTGCACCTTTCACTTCACCTGTGGTTGACTATAGAATTGCATGTCTTAAAGATTACGTGGATGCTGGTCCAATGAACCAAATTGCTGGGGCGCAAAAGTCTCAAACCGTTTTCTTGTTATGTTTTTCGTAATACACAGTATTTTTTGAACCGCTTTCAATTCACTGTGGTGCTATAGATTTGCGGTTTTAAGATTTTCGGGGATGCTGCGTCATAGGAACAAAGCGGGGGCGACTATAAGTAAAAATCAACGTATTATGTTATGTGTTCGTAAATTACTCGGTATCTTTTTGCTCCTTTCAATTAACTGTGGTGATTTATAGTTTGGCTGTTTTAAAGATTTACGTGGAATGCTGCGTCAATGAACAAAAGTGGTGTCGCAAAGTCAAAAAACAACGTTATCTGTTTTGCTTCTTTGTATAATACCAGTATTGTTTGCAACCTTTCATTCACCTATGGTGATTATAGAAGTGCTGTTTTAGATTTTAAGGTGGATGCATGCGTCAATGAACAAAGCTGGGTGCGCAAAAGTAAAAAACACGTAAGCTGTTATGTTTCGTATATTACTACGGTATTTTTTGCACCTTTCAATTCACCTGTGGTGACTATAGAATGGCTGTTTTTATAGATTTTACGTGGATGCGTGCGTCATGGAACTAAGCTGGGTGCGCAAAAGTCAAAAAACACGTATAGTTATGTTTTAGTTATACTCAGTATTTTAGCACATTTCAATTCTCCGGTGGTGACTATAGAATTGCTGTTTTAAGATTTACGTGGATGCTGCGTCAATGAACATAAAAGCTGGCGTGCGGCAAAAGTCAAAAAAACACGTATCGGTTATGTTTTCGTATAATACACAGTATTTTTTGCACATTTCAATTACCTGTGGTGATTATAGAATTGCTTCCCCAGTTTTAGATTTACGTGGATTGCTGCTCAATGAACAAACTGGGTGCGCAAAGTAAAAAAACATCGTATCTCGTTATGTTTTCCGTATAATACTCGGTATTTTTGCACCTTTACATTCACCTGTGGTGACCTATGAATTGATGTTTTAAGATTACGTGGACTGCTGCGTCATGAACTAAAAGCTGGGTGCGCAAAAGTAAATAAACACGTATCTGTTATGTTTTGTATAATACACGGTATTTGTGGCACCTTTTCAATTCACCTGTGGTGACTATTAGAATTGCTCTTTTAAGATTTACGATTGATGCTGAGTCAATGAAACAAAGCTGGGTGAGAAAAAGTAAAAAAAACACCTATCTGTTGATGTTTTTCGTATAATACACGGTATTGTTTTCAACCTTTCAAATTACCTGTGGTGAATAGCATTGATGTTTTATGATTTACGTGGATGCTGATATCAATGAACTAGGCTGAATGCGCAAAGTCATAAAACAACGGTATTGTTATGTTTTCGTATAATTCACGGTATTTTTTGCACCTTTCTATTCTACACTGTGTTGACTATAGAATTGCTGTTTAAGATTTACGTGGATGCTGCGTCAATGAAAATGCTGGGGCGCAAAAGTCAAAAAACACGTATCTGGTATGTTTTCGAATGATACACGGTAGTTTTGCAAACAAACTAACTGTGCTGAATACAAGATTGGCTGGATTGTATATTTAACTGCAAGGTGGATTTATTCAACACGGTGGAATGGGTAAAATTGCAAAATGAAACACTATTGAAATGTATACTGATAATATAAGTGGAGTTTTGCAGCTAACAAAGAGAACTGTCAGTTACAGAAATGATGATGTTTCCAATTTAAGTTCAGGCTGCCAATATCAGGAATTATGTTTCAAATAGCAAACTGTTAATAATAAGGATATGCAGTGCAATGTCCATAAGTCTTGGTGAACTTTATCAGCGTTCTTTATAGTTAGAGCTTGTCTGTGTTCGCCCGCCCCCCCCCCGTCCTCCCGTGACTTTACGCAGCCGGTAGATGCTGCTTTAAGAATTCTCTAGCTGGAACTTAATAAAATCTTCAAATCTCTAATCTAACTAAATCTGAAGGATCACAGCTAATAGTAGAGGTTTCTCTGTGCAGATATAGACTATTTCGCTGAGCTGTTTGGCCACAGGCAGAGGCACGTCCTTACCTATGAGACGCTGAGAGACACTAGGCTGAACAGGATGGGCTGTTCTATGTTATCAACGATGGGTCATGTAAGTTTCCAGCCAATCGCAATCATACATCCCAGTCATGACGTCGCACACAATCTCACCCTGCTCTATTCTGTATCTCATTTGGCTGGCCGCTCAAAATTACAGGAAGCACCGAAAAAAAAAATTTTTTTTTTTTATTTTTTTATTATATATGTTTTTTTCGCGCGATCTTAATAGGATGATGCTCAGATTTTAACTTAATTAATCGCATGATCTGAAAATTTCGATCACCATAAAAACCTTGCCGATTTCAACTTTGTCGATAAAAATCGCTCAACACTAATGCTCAACAATCCTGTCTTATTTACTGGATTTTACATTTCATAATGTAGCAAATTACTTCTGTTGGTGAAACATCTGAACTCCTGGCAGACCAATTCAGTACCCACACTCCTCTTTTAAGTAGCCATGCTGTTGTGATGTATACAGCATGTGATTTAGCATTGTCTTGTTAAAATATGTGTCATGAGTCGAGCCACAACTGGTTTCTGTAGCGTCATCATGTCCAACATCCCTGTCTTCAACATGCACCTACTCTAATTTAAGTACCAGCAAAGGCCACACAGCTTTCTTAAAGCCGATGCTCTGGGACCTGAGATTTCTAAAGTGCTTCTTTCCAACTTAATCCCTCTCCAGGTTGTTGGTGACTTTTGATCGACTATTAGCAAGCGGTGACTGTTTTTCTTTTTATGTGATTCCTGCATTGACCAGATTATGTTTGAACTCCACTAGTTCTGAAAGTATATGACCTATTTATGACTGTACACCATCTTCCCTAACCTTCTGCTTGTGACATGAACATTTCCCTGCCTTACTCTTCTGTGCTACTGCTCATAGCAGGTATCACCGCTAGTGATGAGCGATTGTGTCAACTATCGTTATCAGATCGATAGTCGATAATCGTCTATTATTCATACGATAGCGTTCAACAGATTATCGCCGATTACCATAAAAAGTCTTATGGGAGAGGAACAACAGCTTCATTCTTACACCCAAACAGGGGTGGAAAAGCTGGAATTAACATCCACAACACGCAAACTGGATAATGTACAACTTAGGCAAGACCAATTAGGCAAGAAGAGTCAAGATAAAACTGAAAGATATTCACTATCCTGTCTTGTACCACAGCATGCTCCTTAACCTGCCTGACCCACAAATTAAAAAAATTAAAAAGTGCGGAGGCAGTTTATTTTGAACCACCATTTTAGTTGAACTGGACATTGACTATGCCTGTCCTGTACCGCAGCATGATCCTCAAACCTGCATGACCCACAGATTAAAAAGTGCCTGAAAAAGGAGTCTTTGAACCGCCATTTTAGTTTAACTGGACATTGACTATCCCTTGTCCTGGACCGCAGGACGCAGGTTGCATTAACCACTGAAGAACAGATTGGCGACGCTGTTCGTTACTGAGATTCACAGGGCACCGACCCAGTGATGACAGGACTGACGGTCCTGCAACCGACGATCCGATGGCTTGCGTGTTGTCGCCAGCACTGGAAGGAGCACCCTTTTTCTGTACCTCTACCTCCATGTTTTTACACCCATCTTTGCTCGCTTACCACCTGCAGTTCGCTCTATGTTCAGAAATTTTAAAAATGTAAAAGGTATGAAAGAGTTTTGACAGTCTCTTATTTAAAGACCCGGCAAAAACACAGCTTTTTCTTAAATCCCATAATTTCCAAAGCCAACTTGGATTAGAAACAGAATTGTTTCTATTCAAATATCTGTGAAATGCGTTTGGGGGAATAACCGTAACAAAAAAATAAACAGTGTTCTTCCTTCAGTCCCTGAGATTTTCAAACTGCCAGTAGACTAACAGTTGATAGTTTTCAACAAACTATTTTACAAATGCACGATTAGCGCCAAATTGAAACGCACTGAGTGAAATAGAAGTATTAAAAAGTTATATGGATTACAGTGTAATTTACTTAAAAAAATGTATAAAACAATATCCGTACAACTGAGTTCTTTGCAGCAATCAGACGCACGGACTGCAATAAGAGTATTTAAATGTTATATGGACTAATATGGCGTTCTTCACACCACTGACTACAGGCGCAATTTACTAGGAAATATGTATAACACAATTTGGTTGCAACTGAGCTATATGCGCCAAACAGATTTACTGACTTCAATGAAACTATTTAAAAGTTATAGGGATAAGTTATGCCAGTTTTTGGGAACACTGACACTCAGTGATTGCAATAGAACTGAAACATAGAGACAATTTCAACTCCTATCAGAGGTCTGCTGGCAAAAAAGTGGTAAAAAACAATTCTTTTTCAATTGAAGATCACAGAACACACTGAGCTACAAAATATCTTCCTTTCAAATGCCTCTCCTCCTCCCACACTGCAGCCGCCCCCCTCCCCCCGCAGCTGCACACACCAGTAGATATCCTTAAAACTTTCCCTAACTAAATAAGAAATGAAATAATCTAATCTAAGTATATTCTAAGCTGTAGGTAGCTGGATGGTTTCTTGTATCAGAAGAGACTATCTCTCAGAGCTGTTAGAACAGCTATTGGTTTAAACGCAGAGAGGCAAGCTCTGCTGTGAAGTGTGATAGACAGAGTATGAGCTCAAACAGGAAATGCAGTTGCATAGATAAAAAGAGGTCACGTGATTTTTGCAGCCAATGAGATCCATACACCGCAAGGTGGTGACGTTGTACATCCTCCCCACCTCCCCTCTATCCTCGGAGCTAAATGGCTGGCCGCCAAAATGACAGGAAACGCTTAAAATGGCGCGATAGTAATAGATTATCTGTAAGATTGTCACCTAAACTATTGCATGATTGGAAATTTCCGATAAGCCTAAAAACCGTGCCGATTTCAACTTTTGCTGATAATATCGCTCATCACTAATCACCCCGAGTGACCATGATGGGGATGGCAACTTGGAAGCTACCTGTAGCAAAGTCCAGGCATCTTGTAAAAAGGGGTTAAAGAGAAAGACAAGAGGCTTCGGAAATTCTTTTCTTCACTTTGGCCTTAGACCAAAACTTGTGGCTGACACAGAGGATCTCTTGCTTGTCCATGACAATATGCAAGGCTTCCCTTTAAGGGACATCTGGATAGGTACATATGTTGATCTACAGCCTCTATATACTGCTCAGAATTGATAGTGCTTTTCAAGATGTGCAAGCTGCCCATGTCATAGCTGTAACCCAATACCTTCAGAGTTGCAGTGTTTATACTATGTGCGGACAACAAGTTGGATGATCCCTTTTCTCATGAGTCCACATAACATGGTGTCCTTGTTTGCCATAAAGAATTTTAATTACACTGACTGCAGTATCCATTTTGCTGCTTTCCATTTTAAATATGCTTTGGTCTAGAGAAGACAGTTGCATTTCTAGATTGTATTGATATATGGCTTTTTATTTGTCTGAAAGAACTTTAACCTGCATTTGTTAATTGTACTGCAAACTTTCTTAACAGACAATGATTTATGGAAGTGCTCCTGATACCATGCAGTGATTTAGATGCCTGGTTTTAAAGCAGTACCACCCTGGTTGCTCTGGTTCATTGTGTAAATGTATTTCTCCACATTCTCTGACTCTTTTGATCAAACATTTACTGAAAGTGTTAGGATACTTAAATGCTTTGACATTTTACAGTGAGTAATATTTTTCTAAAATCGCTCCACAATTTTCAGACTGTTTTCGCTTCAGAGAGACTCTGCCTCTCTAACATGCTCTTTTTATACACAGTCATGTGACTAAGTTGACCATTGACTCTCTAGCTGTTTTTTATTACCTGCTTTTCCAACTCTTTGTTAACAATATCCCAAATTTTTTAATATGTATTTTTCCATCAATTTTTAAATGTGTTCATTTATTCTAATGAAATAGGAAAATGTTTAACTTCTGATAGATGTTCTATGTTCTGTTCTGAATAACACATGGTTATAAAAGATTTCAAAATCATTGCACTTGTATTATTTACATTTTATATAGTGCCCCAAGATTTTGGGAATTGTGGTTGTAAATGTATAAATCATTGGTTTGCTTAGTTTATTATATTTATCTTCCACTTCTGTTTATTCACATGTACCTCAAGTTTTGTGACAGAGCAAGCAAAGCAATTGCTGACAACAGAATGAACAAGATGTTCACATTAAAATAAAAGAAGTTTGCTGCTCTTGTGGGGGCCAATGACCTGCTCATGTGAATATGATATGAGAAGAGTAAGGGTAAGGGTATGTTCCAAAAATTTTCATGTGGATTTTTATATGGAAGGGACAGGTTTCCATAGCCAGTGGACTATGCGTGATTTTTTTTTAGACTTCTCAGTCTACCCTTTCGACTTACGGGGCACTCATGTTACCGGCTAGTAACAATCGCTAATGTTTCTTGGACCTGCTGTGTGCAAAAAGTCCTCTCAGTCAGCAAAAAGCACACACATTTTCCCTAACTTTTCACATTGGTCCCTAACTTTACCACTCACCCCCTATGAACATTGTAGTTGCCTCCTGCCTTATTCTACTGCATATAAAGCACCATTCCCAGCTATCCTTATACTAATTCATTTGCAGCTTCCAATTACCACCCACCCATGCATCAAAAAGGGTCAAAAACAGTTCATGTGTTATAAACGCTAAATATGTCTAAGCGTTTTTGGTGCTAGATAGACAAATCAGCTGAAGTTGCTGCAAAATCCACTTAACAGTTAGGACCTGGAAATGTAGAGGTGTTTGATTAGACAAGCTATTTCATTTCACACAGCCCGCAATAAATGGCCAAATTAAAACCAAATTATTAACATGGAATCTTACTTTGGTTCTTGCCTAAAAAAACATGTTTCATTCGGCACTAGAAAAGAATCTTAAATCATTACTCCATTAAGCTCCATAGCAAATCTATGAGATACATATTTGTCTTTCGTATAGATAAATAAAGCAGGTGTGTGGCATCGTAAAGCCTCTCGCTCTGTAATTTACTGCTTAGCATACAGCCTCTGCATTCTGAAAGTAAAATAAGCACAGCGAGAATATGAAAATACAAAACAAACTAATAGATTTGAACATATGTATGAATAATTTCCAAGCCCCGGTGTTATCATTTATATTCAGTGGTGTTTGGACAATTTTGAACCAGGCAATTCACAGATTAAATTAATACAAATTATATGGACAAATGACTGCACCATATGTAAATATCCAGGCTGTTTTTCATTTTTCCCCTTTCAGCCATGATCCAGCTGCTTATATGCAGAAAGGAATACATTTCCCTTGTTTCATGCTAAGTGAGATAGATACTGTAAGATTGGATATAAGTCCACATTTTTCTAGTATTCAGTTGCTGAGGTTTAGATATTCATAGTGTAAATTCATGTCCAGCATTTACAGCTAATGCATACTGCGCAACAGCATGTACGGAGTAGTTTATCATCTCTGATCCTAAACTGCAAGAAGTTAACGGTGATATTCAAATTTTCAGGACACACGCTGACCTTCAATGCGATAAAATAAAATAAATGGGGTAAAGTAGCTCACAGAAAAAATACATATTTTTAAATTCCATAAAATAAACCTTATTGATATGCATTTAAAACCAAACCCAGAAAAAACAAATGTGACCAATTAGGCTACAATATTTCACAATGCCAACCCAATTTAAATATACAAAGCTAGGGTCACACAAATGACAAGGCAACGTAGGGGGGTGTTGTTGGGGGTGTGCCCGGGGGGGAGGGGGGGTTCAATACACACGGATATGATTCATGTATTTTTTTCCTTTACAAATATGTACATAAAGAAATACTTGATCAAAGACTCACATTTCTGAAGATACAGTCATGGCTCCAAACCCTCAGAACAGGACCATGGGGTTACTCACAATGGAAACATACTCTATGAGCCTATCCTTAGGTAGGTCACCCATCCCGAAAGTGACGATCCCACCACTCAATGACTTGCCCTATCACAACAAGAAAAGAAAAACAAAAAACCACCATACCATACCATACCCCTTGAAAAGTATCTGTGGTTTTATGTCCAGAGTTAAAGTTGTTATCCAAAAGAGTTAGTAACCAATGACTAACTTAAAACATCCCAACGCGTTTCCCCAAAAGTTCCCTCGGTTCATCAGGGGACTAAGATCACACTATACTGGACAGAGTGGATGATAACCACTATCAATGGATGATGGCCACTATGTGACAATGGTATGATGAAGCCATATGGAGGGTCAATGGTAGCCTCCATATAAAGAGATAAACTCCTTCCATATTACACAATCAGCCAATCATAGTCTTAATATTTTAAACGCTCACCTGGGACCAGCGTGGTGTCGAACTATAACGAAAGAGTGCGACTGTGCACTGTTACCGCGCAGACGCCAAGCGCACATATTAGAAGCCATAATGTCCCTGGTCTTACTCGGAACATGAAGCGCAAATGTCCACGCGCATCAATGATTTCTAAACTGTTTCTGCATACAGATTATAACTAAGACAGCTGCCTCCAATGGTGTGGTTGACAGCTGTTTATCAGTGAGCAGTCACAGTTAACAATTCATACTCATTGTGTACCATTAGTACAGTTGCTTGATATATCTTACATGATAGGAAATAGTTTTTTTGTCCAGCCATGGAGAGTATGACCTTGAACAAATGTAGTGGCAGGGATAGTAATCAAAGGAGCAAACAGTGAGCTGGAAAGATATAGATAAGTAAGTTTAATCTTTGCTGTAGGTAAATTATTTGAAGGTTTTCTAAAAGATGCTGTTCTGGAGGTATTTCTTATAAAATTAATGCATAACTCTCGTTCTAGCATGGTTACAAAGATTGCCGATGTGAGTCTATGATGTTAGTATCTTGAATTTTCTAAAACATTAAGCAATGGTGTACATATAAAAATTGGTAATGTACAAAAGAGATATTCTTGGACATGGAGAAAATTTTGCAGAGAGGCTAATGTAGCGCTCGTGATAGAAACACAATGGTGGTAATTATGGTACATACTCCGGACTGGATTCACAGTTACTATTTGGTAACACCGGGGTGCTGTCTTAAAGGTACAATTGTTACTGAGGTTGAGGTACCACATGTTGTTTACAGTATGGGTCCCCTAAGTTCTTAATATATGTTATGTATCGACCTTACAGAGCGAAGAGTAAAAACAATAGAACATCAATATATTTCAGATGATACAAAGCTCTGTACCTAATTAACAAATCGAAGTAAATAAGTGATTTACATAAGTTGTAGGTCTGGGCTACCTAAGTGGTCAGATGAATTTAACATGAAAAAGGCATGTAATAAACATGGGAAGGAAAATTCCAAGTATACTTGTTGAAACTGAAAACTCTGGTGTTAAAGACTTGACATGTGAAAGGACTTGTGTTATCTTAAGTTTTCCAGATAAATTTAACTGTAACAGCACCTTTATTATTATAGAAATAACAGCCAGCAGTCAGCAGCACTTGCCAGATGCAAATAATTGATCCCTGATGTGTATTAAAAGGTATATAAACTTACACAATGAGAACATTGGGGCACAAAAGAGGCGTGGCCTATTTGTAAAACTGTTCATCGGTTTCCATAAAAGAGTGGTGGCTTAAGCATGCCATGCATGAGCCAAAAAATATGTAAAAATGTTGGCGTAGTTAGTGGCATAAAGTAAACCAACTTAAAAAAGGTGCAATGTTAGACTAGACAGTTCTAACCTGTGGCAGATTTATCAACTGTCTTACACTGTATAAGAGTTAGACACTATAATATTATAGCTATAATAATTCTGCCCCACTGTTTCAACAGGTTCAAAGGCAGGTAATAAAATAAATGGATGGACTACAATGCCCAGAAAGATTAGCACAGTTAGGGTTATTTAGTTTAGAGAAAAATGGCTTTGGGGTGACATAATAAACATGTTTAAACATATCAAAGGTCAATATAGAGATCTCTCCCATGATCTGTTTATACTCAGGATTGTATCTAGAACAAAGGGGCATTGTCAGGGCAGGAGGTGGATTAACTGGACTGCAAGCAGTGGTATAAGTCATATAGGGAGCAGAGTCTAAGTATCCACCTGGTTTTCACCAGCGCCCGCCATAACGCAGTTTGGGCTTGCTGCAGCGAGAGACTACAAGGTTGCTATCCCTGACGTGACTTGCTTGCAGTGGCGGCCATGGTGCAACATGGTACATAATGTGCAGGCAAGTGTGTGGTTGGGAAAAAGCAGAAAGGTCAGGGCTGAGGCAACAGGCAACGTGGTCAGGAAAACGGGCTGGAAGGTCTTGGTATACAGAACTACAATTATAACGATATCGCTCACTAAACGCCTCACAAACCCCAACAAAGTGGCAGGGTGAAGACAGGGAGAGGTGTACTAATAAAGGAAGATGTGTGAAATAAATGTTAAGGGCAGTTGCTGGGCCCTTTAAGTCCTAAAGAGCCGGCGCATGCGCGCTTCAGGGAATGAGTATGCAAGTATCTCATTAGGGTTTTTGCCTTTGTCAATACTAGAACATTAGGCTGTAAAGGATGAACATCTGTCTTTTTTAAGCCTTACAGACTATGTAACTATTTAAGAATAATATAGAATTCCCTAAAGAACTAAGCAAATGAGTAAGGAGACCTACAGTACCTTTATAGTCCTGTAGCTTATGCCTGTATGAATTTAAGCAAGGGCGCTTGTGCTGTTAGAGAAGAAAGATATATGTAAAGCATAGTTGGTTGTTTTTTTACTGTAAGAGTGGTGGGATAGAATCTGGCTATCACTCTTACGTATCGTGGGACTGAGAGACTAGTGATTTCATTTTTTTCTTTGTTAACTAATGAGACACAGACTTCCTACCTACAAGAGGCCCACCTATAGCCTACCTAAATACCAGGGGTCCGCCTATAGTTTACCTACCTACCAGGGGCCCATTTACAGCCTACCTACCTATGTGGGACACACCTATAGCCTACCTATGTGGGATCTACCTACAGCCTACCTACCTACCTGGGACCAACCTAATGCCTACATACCTACCTGGGCCCACTTATAGCCTACCTACTTACATATCCAAAAGAGGGGCCAACCCACCAAGCCAATACTCTATAGGCGCCCATGGGCCGACCTACCTACCAAACTACCTGAGGTCCCAAACTAAAACTAAAAAACTAGTTTCCAGGGGCTACACCTAACAGGCCTACCTACCTAATGCTATCTGGGGCCCCCTAAATGCCAACCACGTACACGTCCTTAGGACCTATTCTACCTTGTGTGCTCATCCTATCTAACTGGGGTCAGCACTATCTACCAAACAGAGGTCCTCGACTACCTGTGCCTAACGTAGGGCCAGTTATAAGGGGACCTAAAATAACAACTGAGTTACCTATATACCTGCTTGGGAGACTATACCATCTGGGGCACCTATATACCAGCTGGGGGACCTAATTAACCTTTCATATTATAACCAACTAGTGGATATAACTACCTTGCTATTATACCATTTGGGGACCATGTCACATTGCTCATATATACCCAGTCAAATGCCAGGGACCTATTAACCTGGCCTATATACTATCGGGGGGAACCTATAAACTGCCGTATATATTTCTACAGCAATCAACATATAACCAGCCAAAAATACGCCTACTGGAGACATATAATCTGCCTTTAATACTACTGGGGAACAATAAGAACCGCTGACTAAATACACAATAGTTTAGGACTATCCATGCTGCCTATAAAACCCACTGGTAGACTTAATAATCCTGCCTTATAAACTCACTGGGAGACTTATAAATCTGCTTATGTTATCCTAACTGTGTAACTTATAACTGCTATGTACACTAACTGGTTTGCATAAAACCTAATCCTTCAAAAACCATCCTTGTTAAAAAATACAACCAAGTCCTATGTACCTACTGGGGGCATAAAACCAACGCTTATATACTACTGGGTACATATAACCTAGCCTATCAGTACCTACTGGGGGGGACCTCATAACCTGCCTATAAACCCCACTGGGAGACTTAATAACCTGCCTATGTACCCACTGGTGAAATATGGGCCTGCTTCACAAACTAAAATCCAGATATCCTGGGTTTGTGAAACATATTTCCTTATATCGATTCAAAGATGTGATATCGGAAGAAGTGAGTCTTGAGTACATGTTAGTTTTTTATATTTTAGATAAACCTCTACTACTGCTGGGTGACCTACACGTACTTCATTGTCCTCATTAGGTGCGGAGACCATACCCGAGTAATGACAACGGAGGTCCACCTCACGATTTACATAGCATAAGATCCCAAGTTCAGCTTATCACTGCTCAGAGTTCTTGCCGACTGCCCGCCACATCTTCTCTGCGCTGCTGATTCAGGAAGGCGTCTTACACAGAGTACACCTCTGTGTTAGTCTAAGGCTGAGCATCATGAGAATGCTTACTGGACATCGCACACGAGGTGTTTATAGAACGGTACTTCCCTGCCCATTCCAACACTCATTGAGACATATCACGTGAGCTATGCTACAGCACTGACTGATTCTACAGAAGTATGTGCTGCTAGCTTTCTGCTTATTAAACCATTGTCTGCCTCTAGACATGGCCTGCTCATATCCACTCCTCCTCTGCATAGGCTCTGGTCCATACTCAAGTTGCAGTCATGTAAACAGGGCGTAACTAAGAGAAGCCAGGGCCCTAAAGCAACACTATGGAGGGGCCCTCACTACCCCCCACCTCGCGCAACTACTCCCCTGACCACAGACCATGTATCAGACATGCTGTTAGATAATACTAGATAATACACTAGTAGGGAAAATGACCTCCACCCTACATGCTCACTATTATATTTGGCTACAATCAAAGATCCGACTATATCCTAAAGACCAACTATATTACAATAACAACTACTACATATTGAGATCGTCTGATATAACCGCCAAGACACATAGACCACAAAATTAGCAACGTAGTGACTGATAAGTACCCTACACTATTACTGATCAGTACACAAAGACCAATAGTACCCGCCATATAGTGACCATATAAGTGTATATACTAGTGTACACATGCTACTGCAGTACTGATATTTACCTCCGTATACAGTGGACCATATAGTGGTAGTTACCAGTGTACACAGGCTCTGTAGACTGTATTATAACCACCATACAGTGAAATATATAAGTTGAGTAAATACCAGTGTAGCACAGACTCTGCAACTGTAAATTTACCTACATAAAGTGACCTATAATCAGTGTTTATAGTACAGTGTACACAGGCTCTGTAAGACTTTTATATAACCACCATTACAAGTGACCATATAGTGGTATATACCAGTGTAACACAGGCTCTGTGCAGACTGTATATTTTACCTCCATACAGTGACTAGTATAGTGTATATACCAGTGTACACAGGCTCTTGTATACTGTATATAAGGAGGGGGGGGGGGGGGGGGGGGGTGGGGGGGGGGGGGGGTATGCCATACAGTGACATATATAGTGGTATATATCAGTATACACAGCTCGTGCTGACATAATAAGTGATTACATGTCGTTAACTATGCTTGTGACTCACGTGACGTCTCACTGACTAGTCCGTTGACTTTCCCGCTTGTTCTACTCCAGTCTGGCAGTTCCGCCATCGATATAATGACCATCTCCCGACAATTGTCCCTGCAGATTAGACACAAATATCTAGAATCCTGACTTTTCGCAGCACCTGCTCCCCTGGCTTGATCATAGGGGTCCATTTAGGCAGGCAGTTAGAATAGGTATATATAAGGGGCCCCCAAATAGGCAAGGTTAGTAGCCAATAGAGTGCCCGTATAGTGAGGGTATAGGTAGTCTATAGGTGAACCATACAGGTAGACAGGGTTAGGGTGTGGCTATAGGGGACATATAGGTGTAGGCAAGCTTAAGGGGCTATATAGGGGGCAATACATGGCCTTCAGTGAAGCTATATGGATATTTCAGGCAGGCAGACTCAGAGCTTATAGCAGACGTCTTTAGGGGGCTAAGTAAGGCAGTGATGGGGGGCTAATGCAGCCAGGCTGGGGGTATCTAGTAGGCGAGAGGGCTAGAAAGGCAAGCTAAGGGGTATGAACGGCAAGCTACGGGGAGTATACAGGCAAGCTAGGGGGGTATACAGCAGGCTTGGGGGGTAATACGGCCAGGATTACGGGAGGTATAAACGGCAGCTTAGGAGTATACGGCCGGGCTTCGGGGGTATAGCTGCCGGGCTTAGGGGTAATACCCTCCGGTATAATAGGGGTATAGCGGCCGGCTTCAGGGGGCTTTACGGCAGCTTATGGGGATATACAGGCGGCTTAGGGATTTAAACGCCCTGCTTAGGGTTATACGCCGGCTTAGGGGTAACGGCCGCTTATGTGTATAACGGAGAAAGAACTTAGTAGTAAACGGCACGGCATAGGGTGTAAAAAAGGTGGCTTAGGGGGTAAAACGCAGGCGTAGGGGGTAAACAGGGTGATGCTAGGCGTGTATACTGCAGGCTAGGAGTATAACGGCCCGGCTTAGGGAGTATACGGCAGACTTAGGAGTAATAACGGCAGGCCATGGGGTACAAAAAGGTGGCTAAGTGTTGTAATACGGCAGGCTTAGAGGGTGGTAATACCGTGCGGCTTAGGGGTGTAACGCGCAGGCTTATGGCGATCTACGGACATTCCTTAGGGTATACAGGTGGCATTAGGGGGTATAAGCCGGCTTATGGGGTATCCGGGCAGCATAGGATTGTATACGGCGAGGCTTATGGGTAACATCCAACGGGCAGCTTTAGTGGCTATACAGGCAGAGCATTAGGGGGTATACTTAAGGCTTAGGGGTATACAGGACGCTTAGTGGGTATCCAGTGCGGCTTATGGGGTGATGCGCTAGAACTTAGGTGTGTATATCGGCAGGCTTATACAGGCAGGCTATTGTGGGGGGCTTTATACAGGCAGGCTTGGGGGGCTTTAGTCAGGCAGGCAAAGGGGGGCTTTATGAACAGGCAGTTCTTAGGGGGGGACATTAAACAGGCAGCATTAAGGGGGGGCTTTATACAGCCTTGCTTGGGGGGGTGGTCTTTTATACTGGCGGCATGGGCAGGTAAAATAAGAAATCCTTACTTACCTCGTCCACGCATCCCCGATGCGCCGCACTGCAGCCTCTTCTGCAGCCTCTTGTTGCATCATCGCGGGCGGGGCGGCGTGGTGATTGTGTACTCACCTGCGCTCGCGCCCACGAGTGATCACAGACAGCCGGCAGGTTGAAGTAGCAGAGCGAGCGATCAGTCGGCTCGTTCTGCTATCAACCATGGAAGCGCTGCCGTCTGAACGCTACGTGCCGGACGTGTGGCGCACGTCGATCAGAATTCAGTTATCAGCTGCCGGAACGCAATCAGCCCCGTCTCCCGCCGCACTGACTGTAAGTTGCACCGCGCATCTGGCCAGGAGCGGCATTACCGGTGTATCGTGGACGCGGTAGCAGCGTGCCCGTTAGTGTCGCCGGACCCCCTAGCTGCACATGTCCCCAGATGCAACTGCTACCTGCCTGCTACCCCTAGTAGTTTACTCTCCTGCTTGTGAAAATGTAATAGCCCTGAATTTCCATACAGATCATTGTTCATCTATATGCAGTAGGCAGACAGGCAAACCCTTCTTCACTCCTTTGCTCATCTTCTTCTATTAGTCACGAAATGTCACCATATGTACTAGTAGAATTTGTGCAGCAAAAATTTGCCTGCTACTGTACAATGCTGCACTAAATGCTCAAAATGTCTGCTACTATAATTTCATAAACTGTGGCTGCTGATGCTACACTAAACCCCTCCATATGTGCCTGCAAGAAATGCAGTGCTAGCTCTATGTACTCCTCCTTCCATTTACCTGCTGATTACTGTGTGTACTAAACACTTCTTTACACCATCTATTCTAAAGCGCTCCAGCCTAGTGTATAAACTACACAGTCCTCTCACAATATAACCTCTCTGCCCTGTCTAACTGTCAAAAAGTAGTGGAACATATTGTGTATCAGCAGGCGCCACGTGCTAAAACAGACTGAGCATAGTCAGCTGTGTGCTGGTCCCAAGTCTGCGATGCTGCAGTCTGTCTGATGGGTGCACAGGGAGCCATATACCTGAGACATAGACTTTACAATTAGTAAGACATCTGGTTCGCGACTAGCTGTCATGGTTTTTCACTTACAATGGAACCATACCAGCAGCGCCAGATCATCAGACTAATGGCCAACGTGGCACCCAGCAGACCCCATTGACTCATAATGGGATCATCATGTTCCATGGGTGGTGCTGGAGATTGTTCTCCGTTGTTGATGAGGAAGATTATAGTAGAGGTATCATCCATACGAACATTCGCAGGCAGTTCGTATGGATTTTCCTGTTATATATATACTATTACTATTTATAATTTACAATATTGATTAGACCCCCAGTAACCAGCTGTTGTGTTGGCGCTGGTCTGCTGGAGGGGCGTTGTCATGATGGTTAGGTGTGGGCGTGGTTAGGAGCTTGCTTGTGATGTCAAACTTTGGGGCGTCGGTTAGAGGTGTGTCCTGCTGTGTATGTCATGCTAGGGGGACCTATATACCTGCTGGGGGACCTATAAACTGTCTATATACTCTACTGCTGTAGGGACAATATTTCCTGCCATATAGCCCACTGGGGACCCTGTAACAATGCCTAGTAATACACACTGGAACCTATAACCTGCCTATAATACCTACTGGGGGAACTTTCAACCTGCCTATATAACCTACTGGGCCTATAACCTGCTATAAAATCTTACTAGGAAAGACATTATAACCTGCCTATATAACTACTGGAGGACATACAATCTTGCCTTTTACCACAGGGGGACAGTATAACCTGCCTAAATGCCTTACTGGTGGACGCTATAAACGTGCCATTATACACCCACCTGGGAACGTAATAACCTGCTATACCCACTGGGGACTAAAACTGCCTTGAACCTACTTGGGAACTTATAATCTTCCTATGTACCCCTACTGGGGGAGCAAATAACCTATCCTTCTATAACCTACTGTGTCATATAACTGCCTATATACCATACTGGTTGACCCATAACCTGCTATTATAACCCACTGGGAGATTTATAACTGCCTATATACCCCACAGGTTGATTATGGAGGCCCTAGCTCAACAAACTAAATCCAGTTCTCTCTGGGATTGGAAATTAGCTCCTTATAGTCCAAGATGAATAAGGAAGACATTTTTAATAGATACCCGGGTTTACCTGGAGTTCCATTTAAGTTCCTCGCAGTCATCTGATTAAGGTAGTATATGAAGAATGGAACGCTCCCTGCTACAGGGCTTTGTAATGCCAAGAAAGGAAGAAATTTTTTAAAGTAAAGGAATCCGGTGTTATGTCCACCATGCTGAACAAATAAAGGCTGAAATGTTCTGTTAAGATACCTTACCTGTCTTAACTCTTGTCTGTATACTCTGCACTACATAAAGGCTACCTTGCACCAACAGCACAGGCAGAGAGACTTACACACACAACAAGTGGTGCCCTGGGGACAACATCTATCACACCTGCAGGTCCCGCCACATCACTGTAATGATGTAGATAATGAGGTAAGAGGAGGTGGCATTTTGTTAGTAGCTGCGTCACAACGCTGTTTCCGACTACTTAAACCCATCACTCATCCTCTGAAAATTCTTAACCAGATGTCGGATTAAAACCTATTCAATAACCACACAGACAAAAGAAAACCTACAATGTCCATATTTAAAGTTATGTTTAAAAAAAGAGAAATGACAAAGAAAAAAAAAAACCAATATAGAACACACTAAAGAATAAGAGGTCAAAAAGCCATGGAAAGTCATGACAGCTGAAATTCTAACGTTAATTAGAACAACAATCCTGCCAAATTGTGGAAATCATCCAGCTGGTATCGAAACTAAGGCCTATCAAAAATTTAGTCTCATAACGCAAGATGAGGCCACACAAGAAACATATCATGATGGGTAATAACCACCGTGAGCTGTCTCAAGACCTTTGCAATCAACATGGCAGATGGCAATGGTCTACCGCGAAGAATTGTCTAAACTACTGAAGGTTCTCAGTTGAGCACTGTGCGGTGATGTTTTCATTTCTTACCCCAATTTCAACATGTTATAATATTATATATATAGTATGATATATATAAATGTGTGTGTGTTTATATAATGGTATATAGCAGTATAATGATGTAGTTTTTTTTCTTTCTACAATGAATTTCAGTAGTAAATATATTTGGATTTGATATTCCTTCTCCATTCTAGGTCAGTTCTAGGCCTATGCAGATATAGTTAAGTTTCCTGATTTACAGTCTCTCTTAATATATAGGGCAAACACAGCATGAAAGCTAAGAGGTATTACAGTTCCCTTACAAGTGCTATATTTTATCACATTACACCTATTTTTTGTTTACCTACATCCCGAAATAATTGTATCTCCAGCTGTTTTGTAACCATATGACTGCTAGTGTACTTATTTTTCATTTCTTATCTTCCAAATTTAAATAGCATCATTGACTATAATGAACTCCATCAACGTGTAGAAAGACAGAAGAAAAAAAACCAAAGAAAATATAGACCTTCTAAGTATAGTAAGGATTTGCAGCAATTAGTAATAATCTAAATAACTGATCTTGCGTTCATATGACACATCGGCAGACACCTTATCATTGCTACACATTGTAACAATGTCGTGACTGGCAAATATCTATATAGAATTGTTATAATGTCCTTTCATAATCTATGAATAGCAGTGTAGGTTTTTTAATGCTATGAATTACCCTATTATGAATTTCTGAGGTAATATAGGAAGTCACCATTAAGGACCTTTATCAGAGTTACATAGAACGAGTGTGCAGATGACAAAGATTGCCTTCTACTTGAGGGTACAAATAACATTGGCAATAGAAAGTCCATGTTCATATTTAATTGATTATTTCCTATTGAATGTGAAAAGTGGGTAAAAACGGGTACAAGAACTCGTGAAAGACTGTTGATAGCCTTCCTTGAATGCAGTACTGAACAATACAATGATAATGTTGAAATTTAAGCCACATGAGATGGAGATGCTAAATGTGTAATCATTGTGTGTGATATAATCCACGACAAGTATTTTTCCTGTCTCAGACATGTATGGGTTAACTCTGGGCCCACACCTGTTATAGTGGAACTTAGCCCCAAAAATCTCTGTATAGAACAGAAAGGAGACTAATGGGCGACATGTATGAAGTATTCACCGGTCGGGGCCGCGCTTTTTTCCGCTAGTTTGTCGCGGGCCCGAAAAATCTGGCCTGATTTATGTCTGGGTCCGGGGCGCGCTCATACTTCCTAATGTGTAAAGTCCAGCCGCGCCTCGCCAGTGAGTTAGCGCAGTGCGGGACTTAGCGCAGTGCGGCCTGCTCCTGAGATTCGCCGCCGGAGAGTAGTGCCGGTCACGCCATGCTGGGAAAAGTCTCACCAGAGGCCTGCGTCAGTGTGTAGGCGCAGTGCGGGGACGAGGCGCAGTGCGGGCTGCTGCGCAAGAATCCCGTCCGAGGAGGTCAGTCATACATGCGGGAAAAGTTCCCTGCTCCTCGCAGTGAGTGGGGCACAGAGCCGGGACAGGGCGCAGTGCGGACTTAGGCGCCGTGCGGGACTGCGCGAATCTGTTTCCGATTTCGAGGACAGGCTGGAACAGCGAGAAATCAATCCACACTGTCGGATGCGGAGTATGATACAAAAATCGCCTTTAGTAAAGGCGAAAACATTCTCAGAAAAGAGCATCAACCTCAAAATAAAAAATACATAAAAAAAAACACTTTCAAATATCCTAATTCAAGATTAGGATATTGGAAATTGGCGGGAAATACAGTATTCAAATTCAGAAAGCTATTCTCATTGTCGGCAGAAACCGGACCAATTAGAATAAGGAGCGACAGTGAAACCAAATAAAACTGTATGGAGTAACTATTGGAACCCAATCAGAATCAAAGACAGGACAGTTCAAAATACAGTAAAAATGCAGAAAAGAGCTGATTGGTGGGGCTCCCGGGTCCCTTGGCTAGGCTCGGCCAATCAGAATAGGAGCGAAAAGAGCCCCTTTAAAAACCCTATGGGAATATTGACCAATAAAATTTAAAAAGGGGGGACTTTAAAAATACAGAAAAAATTGCAGAATAGAGGTTTGGTTAAGAGCGGGGGAAAAAGCTATCCCCCCAATCAAAGCGCGGTATTTCCCCCCCCATTGTAGTCTAGGGAGAGAGGGGGCCCCAAAGCAATCTCGGCCCCTCGGGCCCCGGGGCGGCATGGATATGAATAAAAAAAAAAATTTTTTTTTTTCATTCCAAAAAAAACTTTTTTTCCCACAAAAAACCGGAGTTAAAAACAATAATACATAGAAAAAAAGATTAAAATAGACTTAAAAGAAAACCATATTTTAAAAAAAATTTTGCAATCAAAGATAATTTTTGTAACTTTAAAGAGGAGTATAACAGGGAACTTTTCCTAAATAGTGCAGTTAGATTTTTTTCCAACTTGAAAGAAAACTAGGGGTGCCCCCCTGCTAAGTAATCTCAGAATAAAAAGGGGTATAGAATTGCAAGGGAGTCCTAAAACCCTAAAAGAAGAGGTTAAAAAAACAAAGGTAGCAAGTTAAAAAGGTCCTGAAAGAGGAAAGAGGTCATTTTCACCCCTTTTTGGGGGGGGCCAAAAGCATCCCCACCTCGGCTTTTCCCCGTTGTGCGGAAACAAAACATAACTCAGCGTAGGGGAGAGGTAAAACAGGGAAGGGGGGGGGGTGGGAAGAACCCCGGCCGGTGTCATTTTTCCCATCAGTTTCATTTCTTTAATATCAGAGCGGTCCAGAAAGAGTTATTTTGGGGTCTGTTGGCAGAAGGCTAACCAGTCGCCCCAAACCTTGTGGAAGTTTAAGGAGTCCTTGCGCGAGTCACAACGTATTTCTTCCCATTACAGTTTTTAATGTATCTCCTTAAACCAATCTGTGATTGAGGGCAAGTGGGGGAACGCCAGAGTTAGGGAAAGTGTTTTAGCTGGTTCAGCAGAGTTATAGTGGGACATTTTTTTCAAGGGGCGATATGCCCCCCCTCCCTTTAAAAACCCAGTAGGAAATTTCGGGTCGTTGTCTAATTTTCCCCCCTGAAACCAAACTGAATCACATGAATCATTTTGGGCCCCGGGAACCTCTGCAGCACTTCGCCCCCCCCACCGATGTAAAAGCATTTTCCCCCACCCCCTTTAGGGCAACGCCAGCAGATTTTAGAGACATTTCGGATATAGAGAGTGTAGTAAACCCGGGGGACTAAAAGAACCATCCGAAAGGATTTGAAGTTTAATTCCTGTATTTTTCCCAAAACCCGGGGTTCCTCGAAACCGAGCAAAACGTCCCCCACTCCTCTTTCCGGAATGTTCTCAAAAATTTCCCTTCCCCCCAAAGCTTTTAAATAGGTGAATCGTGTGTTGTCCCCCTCCAGAGTAAAAACCCATAAATTTGGAGGGGGGCCATAAAAGAAGAGGGTGTTGATTCCCAGGCACCAGGGGTTCGAATGGGGAGGGAAAAGGGCAAATTTCAAGGGGGGATATAATTTGAGCAAAAACTGGCAGCGGGTAGTAATGTAACCCTGGCAAGCCCTTCCCCCTGTGGGGAAGGGGCCCAATTTAGGTCCGCGTATGTCTTAATGGTTTTTTCTTCAAAAACCCATTACCATTAATGCAAAACCCTGTCTCCCCAAACCCCAGTCCCACTTTCCTAAGGATCGGGTTTCCGGGGGTTCCCTGTAAGGGGGAGTGAGGGGGCCCCCCCTCCCTGAAATATGGGGCAGAAGGAGGGTGGCCTTTACAAGCGAAAAACGTGGTCTGCAAAATCAATGGTAGGGGAGCCCAATTTTTTTGGGAAAGGATCGGGGGGGTGGGCCAAGGAAGGGGTGCCACGGGGAAAGCCAACAATACTTTTTTCAATCTGCCCCCAAGTTTAGATTTAAAACCGTGGAACCCCATCCGGGAACCCAAAACCATCCCGCTGCAAGATAGTATCGAAAAAAACCCTGGCAGGAGAGTCCCCCTTTCTATCCGAGGGGCTATCAATGTATTTTTTAGACACTCGGGGAAAGTTTTGTGCCCAGATAAAAAGGGGTGCCCACCCTGTTCCAGACTGCAAAATTTTTTGGGGGAAGAAACGCCCCGGAATCGCCTAAAATAAGAAAAAGGAAAAAGGGGGGCGGGGCCCTTAAATTTTTTAAAAATTAATGCGCCCTATCCAAGAAAGTCTTTTTTGCCCCAAATTTTGGAAAAGGTTCCTTGAAAAACCCTCAAAAAAGGGGGGGGAAATTTAACTGTTTTGTGTTTTTTAGACCCCAAAGGGAAACTTGGACGCCCAGGTATTTTAAGGGACTTCATCCCCCAAGAAAAAGGATATTTTTTTTTTAGCCCGGGTTAAACCACTTTGATGGGATTAAAACATTTAGTCCCCACGCTCTTGTCCATTTTTAACCCTTGGGGTTTGCAAAAACCTCCGGGGGGTTTTTTCAGGGCTTGTAAGAGGAGGGGGGGAAGTGTGGGGGTTCTGTGATATCCCAGGGGGAAGATCATGGGAAAAGGGCCCGAAAACATTGCCCTTGATATTTCCACATTTAACCCCCTTTAAATGGAGTCATTTGCCCGAATACCCGTAGAAAGGGTTTCCCAAAAACTAAAAGCGTAAAGGAGGGGCGAAAGCGGACCCCCCTGTCTAGTGCCGTTCAAATAGGTAGGGGGGAAAAAAGGGAAACCTTTAACTCTTTTTTTTGCGCTTCGGGGAGTCATAGGGGCGCTTAATCTTTGCAAAAAGGATGGGGCCCCAAGGCCAAGTTTTTGAGAGCCCCTAAACCCAAAAACTCCCGTCCAGACCAAAGGGCCCTTTTTTCGGAAATTTTAAATTGAGTAGCATCATGGGGTTTTTGAAAGTGAAAACGTATTTAAACCCAGGGAAGATTTTTTCAAAAAGTTGTCCCGAGTTTCCCCTCGGGGGAAAAGCCCACTTGCGAGGGGGATTAATTCTCCAACAGAGGTTTTTGTCGAAACGCGATCTTTTTGAAAAATTCTTAGCGTCATTTTAATTGGGGAAAATAGGTCTATAATTTTGGCAAAGGGTCAGGTCCTTACCATCCTTGGGGGATGACAGGGTGTAAGTTTTAAAAAATTTCAGGTTTAAAAGGGGGGGAGTCGTTTAAAACCCGAAATTAAATGTGTCCAGGGGGGAAGGAGAAAGGTTTTTTTCTCGGGCCCCCTTTGGGGGAAAAAAATTTTTGGGGTTTTTTGTGAAGCCATCTGGGAAACGGACTTTTCCCAGCCGGCAAAACCCATGGCAGCCTGAATTTCCCGCCTGGGAAAAGGGGTTTCCCTAAACGAGCTTAGTCCCTTTTTTAGGGTTTGGGGAAGGGAGGGCTTTTTTTTCGCAGCCCCCTTTTCGCGGGATCAAATGGAATTTTTTCACTCAAACCCCCGCTTGTTAGGGGGTTTTAGGTAAATGGAAAAGGTTAGAAAAAAAGTCATAAAACCTTTCAAAATTTATCTTGAGTCAAGTGCCTCGTTAAACCACTATTAGTTTTAAATTTGGGGGGGATAAAAAATGAGTTTCCCCTCTCCGTAATGCACGTGCAAGATATTAGGGCCTTTTGGGCCCTTTCATAGTTTTAGGGGTTTGCCGATTTTTTGGCAGTATGCTGTTTTTTCCTTTCCCTTTAAAGGCAAAAAACCTCGGGTCGCAGTGTATCACCCCGTCTTGATAAAATTTGCCCGGGGAAGTTTTGTGTAATTTCCCTGCGGGCGTGGAGCTCCTCCAATCGTGATTTGAGTTTGGGTTTACGCCTCACGTTTAAAAGGCGACTCCATGTTTTTATCGTATACCTCAAAAACCACACTTATCCCCCCCCATTGTGTCTGGGGGGGACTTTACCGTCTTCCTTTGTTTTAAAACAAAATTTCCCCCGGATGCGCCCCGGAGCTCCCTTGCAAACATAAAGCATCCAGTAAAGGGGAATCATTCTTTTCCCAGGCAAACGGGGGTCGACGGAAGTATGGGAGATTCAAGCCCAGCAAGACACAGGGGCATGGCCCTGAGGGTTGTATAAAAAATAAACCCTTGCTTCCACCGCGTTAGAAAAAGGAGTGCTGTATAAAAAACATAATCTATGCGGCTATAGGATTGGTGCGGGCTTGAATAGAAAGAGTAGTCTCTCTCTCCAGGATGCATCAGCCTCCAAACATCCGTTTGTTTTATGTCATGTAGCAACGTTTAAATTTTTTTTTAACATACGCGTGGGACCCCTGACCCCCCTGTGGGAGTATCAAGAAACGGCGGGCAGGAGATTGAAGTCCCGCATGTATTTAAATTGCCCCTTTGGGGGGGGGGGGTAAAGGCAAATCGTTTCCAAACCAAAAAAATTTTGGTTTAAGAAGGGGGGTTTTGGTTATGGTTTTGGGACATTTAAAAAATTGGTATAAATATTTAAGTCCCTTGGGGTTGCTTTTTTTAAAAAGGGGCCCCTTTCTTCGGTGTCGGGGTTGTGTCCCAACACCGTAAGGGGAGAGATTTATGTTTAGGGCGCTAATCCTTTTTTCTTTTGTGAAAAATGTTTTCTCTGTGGTTAACCCTTAGGGTAAAATATTTGTTTTTTAAAACCTGGGGGTGGAAAGTAGTAAATGTGTCTCCCGTAGGCATACTAAAATGGGGCGAGATTTTGGGGTTTAAATTTGGGATAATATTTGTGACCTCTTTTTTGTGTGTTTAAAACCCTTTTAAAATTAAGGGGTTCACTTTAGGTTATTTATTAGGGAGAATACAGAACACTCACCCCCCGTTAGGGGAAAGAAAGGGCACCGGGCCATGCGTTGGGAAGTCAAACCCAAGGCTTTGGGGAGAAGGGAAAAACCTTTAACAAATGGGGGAACAAAAAGGGTCTATAAGCTATAGGGGGGCCCAACAATTTCCCTTGTCAGGCTACACGCTGCTTGTGCCCTAAAAAAAGCATGGGCCAAAAGAGGAAACGGGGGTCAACGTGACCAAAGGGAGGAGGGGGAAAACAACCATCCGAAATCACTTTCCATGTGAGGAAATCCAAACAGCAGGAAGGTTTGGGTTTATGTTAAAAGGACTTCCCAAAATTTCAGAAGGGTTTGTTAGACAAGGGAGATTTCTTAAAGGTTTTTAAAAATCTTTTTCTCAAAACCCTGACGTGTGTAAGCTCCGCCGCGAGGGGGTGAGTCCCGGGCGTAGAACGGGTCTTCCGGGGCCCCCCGTCTTCGGTTCGGGCCCCTGCGTCTTGGGGGAAAATTATGGGGATGGGCGAAGTGTAAAATCGGGTTTTTTGTCAGGGGAGTTCGGCTTCCCCGCTGAGGTTTAACAGCGGGCTCCCCGTAGGGAGGGGCCCCCCAGGCAGAACCCCGGGCTTTATTTAAGGCTGGCCCTGTCAATGGGGATCGGGGGTCACAGAGAGTCCCCCCTTTTTTAATTGTTTGTGGGAAATGGAAAACCCCATCGATATTGGATTTGGGGATCCGAAGTAGAGCGAGGGAGGTTTGAAATTTCTGCTGCTTTCGCAGCGTTTTCCTTGATAGTCTGGAAAGAGGCCCCAAAACCCCTTTACCTTGCCCTACATGACATTTGCATTAGGGTGCCTTTCGAAGAATTTTTTCTTTAAGGGGGGGGTGGGTTGGAAAACCCCCATATGAGCTCGGGGTTTTGGGGATCTTGGCCTGGGGCCCTAGGGCTCTTTTGCGCCCCATCGAAAATTTAATGTTTAAATGCCTCCAATTTTCCCCCGTAAAGCGGTTTAAAAAGCCCTTTGGGCAGCGTAGGTAAAATTTTAGATTTCGAACCTCCTCGGGGGTCCCCCGGAGCCTGATATTATTTTGCCTGCTACGGTTCTCTAGGGCATCGAGTTGCGTAAACCAAACAGGTTCTGGGCGTTCTGTTGGACGCAAGGGTGGTTTGAATTTCAGAGATAGCGGAGTGTGGAGTTTTTTTGTTTTTTTTGGGGTTTGGGGATTTATCTTGGAGTTCTACTACTGCAAATTTTTTACTGGATGTAGATCTTGTTTCCCGCCTGTCCCCAGCTCCTGCCCCCGCTGGTTTTATGGGCTGTTTGGAGGGTAACAGAGCGAGCAAACGCCTGCAGTTCAGGATGAGGCCCCGCAAATTGATTGGATTTTCCGACGGGGCTGCCAGCCCTCCTTGTTAGGTGGGGGGAGGAGCCCGGCTGCTCCACGACCCTAAAGGGAGTGGGCCATGTTTTTCTCCCCTGTTTTGGGGTGCCAGATTTGGGGGCCCGCTTTTCCCCCGGGGGTGGAAAGTTGGGTTTTTTTCCATAGGCCACCGGGCCCCTTTTGTCAAATTTCCCGAAGGGGGAAAACGTGTTAGTTTTCCCGGGTTCCCCCCCCATGGAGAAGTTCCCCTGGGTTTGGTGCCCAAAAGTGTGCCGGGTTTGGGTCGTTCTGGGGTAAGTGGGTGTCTGAGCAAGCACATTTGTGCTCGGGGTTTAGGCAAACAGGTCCTTTTTAGGTTGGGGGGAATTTTGGGCCCGCACCCCACAGGGCCCGGTTTAGGGCCCCGACTGCGCCTGTCCAGCCCCCGGCCCCAAACCGTCTCGCTGTCCGGGGCAAGGAGAACCTTTTAGGTGTGGGATTCCCCGGGGTGAGGGGGGCCCTGAGAACTGGGGGCTATTTGGTCCCCCGGATAGCGCGTCGGCGGGCACTAGTACCCCCTTTTTAAACCCCAAAGCCCGTGTAACTCTCGCCCCCCTGGCTTCCCAGGGGGGAGCTTCCCTTGCCCGTTAATGAGGAGTCCAAAGCCTGCAGCCTGCATCAAATCCCCCCCTTTTCCCCCCCCTATTGGTGATTCCCATCTTCAAGGGATGACTGCTGTCCCTGTCCCTTTTCTGGGTTTTACCCGAGATTTTTTCTTGGGTCCTCCCCGGCCCCATCAGGGCCCCCCACCAGTCCCCCCGGCCCCGTGATGGCGGGCCCCCTTCTCCACGAGGCTGTCAAAATTTGGGGATGATGCCAACCCGGGAGCGGGGTCCCGGGTCCCGGGTTTGCTTTTACAGGGGTGCTTTTGGGTTGCCCCGTTTTCGCCCCTGGGTTGACCGTTTCAGTTGGGGGTTTCCCCCAAACATATGGGGATTCTGACCCGGGATAAGGGGGGGTACCTTTGCGGGGGGTAAGATCGTTGTACGGGCGCCTCGTCGGTTTCCCACGTGCTTCCCCCCGCTGGGCGGGTGTTTTTGCGTCTTGGGGGTCTCGGGGGGTGCGTCGCCAGGAGGTCTTGCTATCCCCCACAGGTAAGCGTCTCCCTCCTGCCCCCGGCGCGACTTGTGCTCCCCGCATGGCGGTAGGGCCGGGGAAGAGGGGCCCCGGGCGGGCCCGGGGGAAGGGGGAAACATCTCCGTTAGTCCCTGGAGAGGGAGAAGTATTTAGAGGTGATTCGCCAGGGAAGCCTCTTTAGCAGGGGGGCCCCCGAACCATGGTTGGTTTTTTTTGATTTTTTGGGGTTTTGGGGAGGGATTTAAAAGAGGCGGATTTGGACCAAGGGGAGAGCAGCCCCCCTATGGGTTTTCTAATGCAATTGAAAAAAACTGTAATGGTCGAAATCAAAAAATAAAACAGAAGTTTCCCCATGTGTATATAAAATTAATAATAAAGGGGGTAACGAAAAAAAAAAATTACATAAATCAAATTGTTTATTTCTTTATTTTTTGTTGCCCCTACTATTGATCCTTGGAAACAAAATAAAGAAATAAAAAGATTTTTTTGAATTAATATTTTTTTTTCGTTACCCCCTATTATTATTTTTTTTTATACCATGGGACAACTTTGAGTTTATAATTTGATTTCGGCATGTCAGTTTTATTTCAGATTGCATTGAAAACCCCTAGGAGGGGCGCTCGCTTCCCATTTCCAAATAAGGCGCCCCTTTTAATTAGCCAATCAAGATCACTCGGATTTCTTTTCCCCTAAAAATCTTTAGAAAAACACTCAACTTGATTGGGGAATTGGGCGACCCCCCTAGCTAACCAAAAGTCTTTTGCCCTTTTTACTTATTTTTAACTGTCCCCCCCTTTGAAAAATGATTGGCAATTTTTTCTCCTGGTTTAATTAGTGTTTTCGATTGCGTTGGTATCAGATGATCGATAGTCCCCATAGTCGGGAGCTAGATAAGGTTTTTTGTAGTGGATCGATTTTGCCGATGACCTTAAAAACTATGGGGGGCAAC